>JBBGZY010002753.1:0-114737 GCA_037952925.1 Lithobates clamitans | reverse complement strand
TGCTATCCCACAAAAATGTGACAACTTCTCCTCCAAATCTGAGCAACACACCAAATCGTTTTTATATTCAATGGAGGGGAGAGGAGTCACTTGTAATATTTGTATTGCTTTGTCCTCATTGGACCTACATGAATATTAATGAACCTCCTGCACACCACTGAACCGGGAGCAAAGTCTGCATCGCAATACAGGCCTCTGCTAAACTGCAATAAATATACGTGTCGGCAGGGGAGCGGCCACTACTACTACTACGATACCTTTCATGATGTCTGCCCGGCTCTGACTGCTGGCCTGTAAAGTGCATGGGGGGGAGGAGCCAGGCCGCGCGTCGGCGGGGGGGCAGGAGCCAGGCCGCGCGTCGGCGGGGGGCAGGAGCCAGGCCGCGCGTCGGCAGGAGGCCCAGGCGTCGGCGGGGGCAGGGAGCCAGGCGTCGGCGGGGGCAGGAGCCAGGCGTCGGCGGGGGCAGGAGCCAGGCGTCGGCGGGGGCAGGAGCCAGGCCAGGCGTCGGCGGGGGCAGGAGCCAGGCCAGGCGTCGGCGGGGGCATGAGCCAGGCCAGGCGGGGGCATGAGCCAAGCCAGGCCAGGCGGGGCAGGAGCCAGGCCAGGCGGGGGCAGGAGCCAGGCCAGGCGGGGGCAGGAGCCAGGCCAGGCGGGGGCAGGAGCCAGGCCAGGCGGGGGCAGGAGCCAGGCCAGGCGGGGCAGGAGCCAGGCCAGAAGCATGGCGGGGGCAGGAGCCAGGCAGGCATCGGCGGGGGCAGGAGCCAGGCCAGGCATCGGCGGGGGCAGGAGCCAGGCCAGGCATCGGCGGGGCAGGAGCCAGGCCAGGCATCGGCGGGGGCAGGAGCCAGGCGTCAGGCGTTAGCAAGGGCGGGGCCACACATCGGCAGGGTTCAGCTGTCAGAGGGGTGTGGCCATGTTATCACACACATTTCTCAGTTACTGGATTGGATATTGTGTGGGGCGAAGTGGGGGGGGGGGGGTATATTGTGATACAAGTTGACATCTGCACACATCTCTGGCAGTTAGCGGCAAGAAAATTTGAAGGTTGACCATCTGATATCATGTAGAAGACATGGAAGATGTGACTGGCGCCCGCGCGCAGAATGTGATTTCCGATCGGTGATGAAGCCGGGTCTCAGGTGTCGCTCCGGTTATAAAATCACCGAGTCATCCCAATCATGGAGTGGAAAGTCCCGGCACTGAGGGGGTTAAATAATCCCGCTCCTGTGTAACAACCAGGGAGATTAGCGATCGATCCCCTCTGATGGACAGGATGATCTTTTTATAGCTCCGGAATTATCAGCCGGCGAGTGATTTACTCCCCAGGAGGGAAAACATTCAGCTGCTGCGGAGATCCTCTCACCTCAAAAGGGCCAAACGGCCCCCGACCTCTGTCTAATTCCCCCCCCCTTACATGCTGCGGAGATCCTCTCCCCCCAAAAGGGCCAACCGGCCCCCGATTTCTGCCTAATGACCCCCCCCCAATGCTGCAGAGATCATCTCCCCCCAAAAGGGCCAGCCGGGCCCCGACTTCTGCCTAATGACCCCCCACATGCTGCGGAGATCCTCTCCCCTCATAGGGAATAATCAGTGGCCTCTCTGCTGCTAAGACAAGGTGGAGAGGAGATGAAGGGTGTCACAGCTGCAGGGGAGGTGCGAGAATCACATGAAATGGCCTGGAAGGCCGGATTCAGGCCACGGTCTTGTGTTTGACACATGATTTCAGGCCGACTCTCCTTATTGGTGTACAGAGATATCGGGGGAAGGGCGGCCGTCGTGTGTGAACGTCTCTGACATGCGTGGTAAACGTGACGCAGTGTGCGCCAAATTCCCATCCGCGTTCTAGACAGGTAGGTGGATTTGGCGCATTCTGCATCACGTTTGGAGCACAAGAGCCACTTTCCAGCGCCGGTCTTTAGGAGTTGCAGGGATCGAGTATCAGAAGTTGCAGCAATTCAGGTAAAAAGTCGGCATAATTTCCTGGCTGGACGTCCAGCACCATCTAGCCCTTTCCTCCCCAGTCTGACTGTTCCTTGCCCCGTCCCGTCCCTTTCATTCATTTGGATTCCAATTCTTTCAATCACTTCACCAACACTCCGCCTCCACCAACACCCCGCCTCCACCAACACCCCGCCTCCACCAACACCCCGCCTCCACCAACACCCCGCCTCCACCAACACCCAATGGCTCCAAATATTAGATGCTAGCGGCCCTGAGTGGACTCATATCGAATCACAGCCCCAATACAAATTAATAGAAAGAAGATGCACAGCATGTAACATCAATACCGACTCAGCATGCTGCCCCACCTGAGCACGCCTGTGTGATGATGTCTGTACCACGCCTCCGCCCCTATGGGTTTTGTCCTCGTAGACATCCTCGGGGGGTGTTTCTGAGGTTTGTTGTTTCTGAGCAGTTTCATCGCTGTTGGTGATCAACATAGACTCACCGACCACTTTATTAGGTATGCCTGTTCAATTGCTTGTTAAAACAAATTGCTAATCAACCGATCACATGGCAGCAACTTCATGCATTAAGGCATCTAGATGTGGTGAAGACAACTTGCTGAAGTTCAAACTGAGCATCAGAATGGGGAAGAAAGGGGATTTAAGTGACTGTGAACGTGGCATGCTTGTTGGTGCCAGACAGGCTGGTCTGAGTATTTCTGGGATTTTCACACACAGCCGTCTCTCGGGGTTTACAGAGAATGGTGGGGAAAAGAGAAAATATCCAGTGAGTGGCAGTTGTGTGGAGGAAAATGCATATACAAGTGTAGCGCTACACTTGTATATGCATTTGAAATTTGACAAAATCCTTATTTGTTGTGTGAGCTGCTTCCTTGTTGGGTAAGCGCAGGGTTACACTCTTATCTTTTCTGGTTTGTGTGGAGGAAAATGCCTGGTTAATGTCAGAGGAGAATGGGCAGACTGGTTGGAGATGATAAAAAAGGCAACAGTAACTCAAATAACCACTCGTTACACCCAAGGAATGCAGAATATCATCTCTGAACACACAACACATCCAACCTTGAAGCAGATGGGCTACAGCAGCAGAAGACCACACCGGGTGCCACTCCTATTAGCTAAGAACAGGAAACTGAGGCTACAATTCGCACAGATTACCAAAACTGGACAATAGAAGATTGGAAAAACGTTGCCTGGTCTGATGAGTCTGGATTTCAGCTCCGACATTCAGAATTTGGCGCATGGATCCATCCTGCCTTAAATCACCCGTTCAGGCTGGTGGTGGGGGGTGTAATGGTGGGGGGGGGGGATATTTTCTTGGCACACTTTGGGCCCCTTAGTACCAATTGAGCATCGTTTACACGCCACGGCCTACCTGAGTATTGTGGCTGACCATGTCCATCCCTTTATGACTACAGTGTCCCCATCTTCTGATGGCTCCTTCCAGCAGGATAATGCACCATGTCACAAAGCTCCAATCGTCTCACCACTGGACAATGAGGTCCCTGTACTCCAATGGCCTCCACACTCACCACATCTCATCCAATAGAGCACCTTTGGGATGTGGTGGAATAGGAGATTCGCATCCATGGATGTGCAGCCAACAAATCTGCAGCAATTGCGTGATGCTATCATGTCACTATGGAGCAAAATCTCTGAGAAATGTTTCCAACACCTTGTTGTATCTATGCCACCAAGAATGAAGGCAAAAGAGGGTCCAACCCGGTACTAGCAAGGTGTACCTAATAAAGTGGCCGGTGAGTATATATTTGCCATTTTATTAATTTTTTATATGAATTTAAAGGGACAGCGCACCTACATATTAACAATTTATTTGTCAATATCCTGACATTGTATAGCATGTGGCGCTCCATATATCCTGACATTGTATAGCATGCGGCGCCTCCATATTTATTGGGCGTTTATTTTGCTTTGCGACAGTTTTTCATTTCAGTTTTTTTTTTGTATAATTGTGACCTCCAGAATCTTCTGTGTAGATCAGACCCACCTTGTCCCGGATGACCCCCCCCCCGAAGTGCTGGACCGCCCCCTGGCACTGTGGGTCTCGCCAATTGTTGGAGAAGCCCGGATGGCATTGTGTGATGTGGGCTGGAAGGAGGATCCAGGCGTCGGCTTGCAGCAAAGTCTAGATCTGTATCCGGGGTGCGCTCCAGATTTAGGGGAACCCAGCAGAAGAACTTTATTAGGGCCACGAAGGGTGCCGCCATCTAGAAGAGCCTTCCATTCACCAGTGCATGTGACAGGTTCTCTTCAGTGCCTCCTCCTGTGATCACAGCAGACGGCGGCCGGCCATAATCCCCAGTATTCAGGTCACTGTATTTGCTCCGGCTCTGAAGGTGACATTGCCGCGTTCCGGAAGGCGGTGAGTGACAGCGGATTGCGTTTCACTTGCCAAGATTAAAGATAAATCTCCTTTTAAGACTTCTAAGAAAAACGATCAAAAATCTATTTTGCCCTCAGATGGTAATCTCAGGAAAATTATATTTTCAGCGTAAATGTTCAGAGAAGTCGCAAGTCTCATCAATAGATGTCCTGAGATGGGGGAGGGGCAGCAGATTACATGGAAGGGAGGCCGGCTGACATCGCCATTTCAATAAAAATCCACAAAAACAGATGAGAGGAGCCGCGTATGGGAGGAATTACACATCTAGCAGCTGTACGGAGCCCCTCCTACGCTGCCTAAAGATGGGGAGCAGAGACAACCTGACAGCCGGCCCACCCATACACCCCGGCTGCGGGGGGGGGGGGGGGAGGCGGCCCACCCATACACCTCGGCTGCGGGGGGGTGGGGGGGAGGCGTCCCACCCATACACCCCGGCTGCGGGGGGGGGGCGGCCCACCCATACACCTCGGCTGCGGGGGGGGGGGCGGCCCACCCATACACCTCGGCTGCGGGGGGGGGAGGCGGCCCACCCATACACCCCGGCTGCGGTGGGGGGGGGGCGGCCCACCCTTATACACCCCGGCTGCGGGGGGGGAGGCGGCCCACGCCGGCTGCGGGGGGGGGAGGCGGCCCACGCCGGCTGCGGGGGGGGGAGGCGGCCCACGCCGGCTGCGGGGGGGGGGGAGGCGGCCCACGCCGGCTGCGGGGGGGGGGGGGAGGCGGCCCACCCCGGCTGCGGGGGGGGTGAGGCGGCCCACCCCGGCTGCGGGAGGGGCGGCCCACCCCGGCTGCGGGAGGGGCGGCCCACCCCGGCTGCGGGAGGGGCGGCCCACCCCGGCTGCGGGAGGGGCGGCCCACCCATACACCCCGGCTGCGGGAGGGGCAGCCCACCCCCATACACCCCGGCTCCGGGAGGGGCAGCCCACCCCCACACACCCCGGCTCCGGGAGGGGCAGCCCACCCCCATACACCCCGGCTCCGGGAGGGGCAAGCCCACCCCCATACACCCCGGCTCCGGGAGGGGCAGCCCACCCCCATACACCCCGGCTCCGGGAGGGGCAGCCCACCCCCATACACCCCGGCTCCGGGAGGGGCAGCCCACCCCCATACACTCCGGCTGCAGGAGGGGCTGCCTACCCATACAGCAGACTCCATTAACAAGGAGACTCTAAAATAATTGAAGCACTACCGCCCACCAAACGCGACCTATTCAAGAGAAGGGGACCATGCTATAACCACGCATTTTTGATGCAGTAGTCCGGCGTAGTAGTAGGCGATACAACCCCAGCTCACCACCTGCTCTCAGAAGAACGATCCAAGAGTGGATCGTTCTTCAAAGAGCAAAGCAAGCGTAAACAAGGATTTAGAGTCGCACATAATGTATCATGTATGAAGTATTGCTGTCAATACAGCAGCCGATATCCCCTCCCCAATCCCTATGAGATGCTGGAGAAGGTAACCCCGCCAGTCACATGACCACAGATAACACTATTATGGGGGCCTTGCAATGCGTCTTCCTATGTATTGTGCAGAAGTAGAGAAGTTGTGTTAAAAAGTCAGCGGATTCGATAGGAAGAGATGTAAGGAACGCCGAACTGTAACTATTCTTATAAATGCCCCCCCTACCCTACAAAGAAAAGATCTGTGTACTTACCTATTTTCAATCCACTCTGGTCCAATCCAGTCACATGATCCCTCAGCTCTGTGTAAGGGAGCGGCGACATCACCCATTGGCTCCCATGGCCCAGCCGTTGTTGCCACACTCCCCCCTCTCCCCTGCAGCAGCCGCTCACAGACACAAGGTAGCTGGAGTTGTTGGATCATGTGACCGGACCCAATTAAGAATAGGTAAGTACACAGACATTTTATATATAGGTTAGGTAGGACAGGTAGGAGGAGGGGGAGGGGACATTGTGAGGAATAGATGTAGTTTCTCTTCCGCTTTACATTTTCAGAGAGATTTAAATTGAGAACAAAAAAATAAATAAAAGGACTGTAAGGACTTACCACATGGCATGCATGAAAGTGGGGGGCAGCCGAGGACTGCTGACAGGCGTGCAATTGTAAGACCTCATAATCCTCTCAGCCAATAGGAAGTTGCGGAAGAGGCTGGCCACCAGCAGGTCCTGCCGGAAAAGCTTCTGGAAGAGATCTGAGAGAGAAGAGAGATTCGGATCACCGAGGATCAGGATAGCAGAGAAATCTTGCCGTCTATGGAGCTGCTAAAGCCGGTTATGGATACAGCGGGGGAGGAGCTAAACTTTTTTTTTTTTTTTTTTATTTCCTGTGTCCTCAATGAGGAAATTTCCTGTCACTTCCTGTCCTGAACACAAGAGGAAGTGAGGGAAAAATTCTACAGACAGCATACATACTACATCCTAAAGTGAGTGTAAACCCCATTAGTGAGATAGTGAGACCTTTTCTCTTTCTTGCAGAGGAGTGGACACAATCAAAAGGTAGTAAAAAAATGTGAATTGATTGTACCCCAAGTATGGTCCACAGATAGCAGTCCAAATCAGACTGTTGTAGTCCAAAACAAAAACTGTGGGAAAAAATCCCCTGGGAGAGAGCAAAAAACGCTTGAAGAGCGTTTTTGCTCTCTCCCAGGGGATTTTCGTTACACTACCATACCCACAGTTTTCGTTTTGGACTACAACAGTCCGATTTGGACTATCTGTGGACCATACTTGGGGTACAATCAATCCCCCGTTTTGGCTACCTTGGTTTGTAGGACCTTCTTGTTTATATCAACGCTATACGTCTATATACTGTCTTTTACTCTGTATGGTATCCCCTGTTCGAGACTGCCACACCTGGACACCTATTTTTGCTTTGCCCACAGTCGGCTCTTATCTGTCCTCGTGCTCTGATTTGCGCTTATTACGAGTCATCCGTCCCAATATTGGAAATTCCCATTTTTTACTACCTTTTGATTGGCATTGACTCTTTTGCAAGATAGCGAGACCTTTTCTCTTTCTTGCAATCAATGAACCTCGAGTGTGTCCTGAAGAAGTTTTGACAACGAAACGCGTAGACGCACTAGGGCTCACATGTATATTCTGTATATATGATTTTTATATGTTCCTTCCATGTTCTTTTGTTGTACTATACATATATATATACATACATATATATATATATACATACATATATATATATACACACATACATATATATATATACACACATATATATATATATACATATATATATATATACACATATATATATATATACACATATATATATATATATACACACATATATATATATATATATATATATACACATATATATATATATATATATACACATATATATATATATATATATATACACACACACACATATCTATATTTGTGTGTTCAATAAAAGCTAATATATTTTTTTATATCTCTTGTTTGCTGTGCCCTTACAGTCCGACCTTGGGTTACCCTTTTTGGAAGCCTTTTTCTTTTGCACGCTCTCAATGATTTAAGGATGAGGCAACTGGAGTGTTCTCTTTCCCTTATTTCCAGGAGCTGGAACAGTAACTGGTCAATGAGAAGACACCCCAGACATGGCAGAAGGAAGCCGCGTTGTGTGCAGACGCCAGTCTATCAGCAGGCGCGCAGTGACGGCCAGTATCTGCGTACCTCTTGGCAGGACATTCCATGCGATGGTGTCAGTAATTGCGGTGAAGATCCAGTTGAGTTCTCCTAGAGGAGTGCGCCTGTCATTCAATCGTCCCGGAATCCTGAGGAGGAGAAGAAAGACACATGAGTGGAAAGGAAATACAATTACCTTGGTGGTGGCGGAGGGAATCCCGCTGGGGATGACGACAAGTCACCGCAACATGACAGGAGAGACGAGGGTCACAAATCCAATCACCGACGCCGATTCCCCAGCGAGGACTCAGAGCTTAGAAAACATCAAAGTCGCTAAGATCTGTAACTGACCAATGGGAAGACGGAACATTTTCACCTCCTGTTCCGATTTACCATTTTAACTTTTATGTAATGAAGATTTAACTGCAAAGGAAAGACATTTTCTTCACTAATGTATCTAGTTTTGCCTTTTTTTAATTTCATCCTTTGTTACATCTCAGCCCTGCTGATCTCTTGCAGCCTCTTTATAGACACATTGGGGGGAGATTTACAAAAACTGGAGCACTCAGAATCTGGTGCAGCTGTGCATGGCAGTCAATCAGCTTTTAACTTCAGCTTGTTCAGTGAAGCTTTGACAATAAAACCTGGAAGCCGATTGGCTGCCGCGCAGAGCTGCGCCAGATTTTGTACTCTCCAGTTTTAGTAACTCCCCCACTTCTTGACTACATGCCTCCCATCTACGCATTCCTCAGGGTGGATCTCTTATTGGTGACAACAGCGCACCGTGCCCGTGTAGTCTTTATTAGAAGCTGTGCGAGAGGGTGACAACTGGAAGACAGGGACAAAGTGGTGTCACTTAACAGGAAATGCCTGGATGAGGAACCTCCATGGTGTCCATTGTTGTAATGAAAGATGCAGATTTTAAAACACTCAAAAAGACTTAAATAAAAAAAACCTCCATACTACTCCCCATAAAAAAAAAACCCTCCCCCAAAAACTCCACTCCATGGTGCAGAAGTGGTGTGATCTGCTGTTGACCCACCATATAAACTGCTAACACCGAGATCTGAGTGATCACATGACCGCTGAGCACTCAGTCTGCTCCAATCACAGAGGAGCGACTGTCAGTCCCTGCTGTCTGCTCTGCCCCTCCACCGCCAAGCTGAAGAGGGGGATGAGCACGGCTGGCTCCAGCTGTAATCCATGCGCTGAAAAGGTGGAGCCAGCTGTCAATCAGGAAGCATGGGGTGGACTCTGACAATATTGTCTGGATCCTTCCATGCTTCTGCCGCACCAGATAACAGCAGGGAAGCAGCCACTATAAGCCGACTCTGGGCCACGGGGGTACAAGAGTGAATGGGACCCACAAGAGACTCCTGGCCACACATTCTCCACACTTCTCCTAACTTGCAGATACAGTTGTGGAGAGGAAAAACAGACTAGTTCTCCTTTCCATGTGATTTGTATGGCAGAATGTTTCGGTGATGCTCTCACTGTAACAAAAATGGAACTTCCACTTTTCGGTTTGTCGCAGGGGGAAGGGGAAGGGAGGTCGGATGCTCCAAAGTAACATGTTGCAAGAAGGGCCCAACCATTCAGAACACAGCAAATCGGTAAATGGAGACGAAAGCCGGACGCACACATGTAGGATTTTTTTTTTTTTTTTGAAGAATATTAGTCTAAATTTCTATAGAGAGGTCAGATTGATTAAGATGGAAAGTGTTTCTAATGGTGACCGCGGCTTTCATTTGGGAAAAATTGCATGTTCTGCAATCGAACGTCGGGGAAAAAAAAAAACCATCGGCATGGCGAGCGAATGAATTTCTCAGTTTTCACTCGGAATTTCTTGCTCCGATTATTTTGAATTTGGGAGGAGATTGTACGGGGTGTATGGCTGGCTGTAGAGGTGTATGAAGATGAAAGATCTGCTGGCTGTGTGCAGAGCGGCCGGTCGTCTCCTCCCAGCTGCTGCAATAAAGGAAACAATAGCACTGCGCTCTCCCCCGTGTGCCTTATGTAATGGGCTGCGGCGGTGTGACTGCAGCTCTCCTGACTTCAATGCTGCAGATCACATCAATAATTTCAGAGAAACAAACAGGAAAACATCTGGTGAGGTCGCAAGAACCCGCACCTCCGCCATACGCCTTCATTGCCACCGAGGGGACACTGGGATTGGCGTCTTCCAACCGGGCATGGTTATGTCCCTCTACCTGTTCAAAATCTACAACCAAATGGAGGCAGACTGGCAATGGTGATAATTTTTCACCAATCAACCCCCCCCATCACTGCCTGTGATTAGCTGCGGGAGACACATTGGGGGTTCCCTGCGATTAGCTGTGGGGGGGACACAGTGGGGGATCCCTGCGATTAGCTGCGGGGGGGACACAGTGGGGGATCCCTGCGATTAGCTGTGGGGGGGGACACAGTGGGGGATCCCTTCGATTAGCTGCGGGGGGGGGGGACACAGCGGGGGATCCCTGCGATTAGCTGCGGGGGGGGGGGGGACAGTGGGGGATCCCTGCGATTAGCTGCGGGGGGACACAGTGGGGGATCCCTGCGATTAGCTGCGGGGGGACACAGTGGGGGATCCCTGCAATTAGCTGCGGGGGGACACAGTGGCGGGGATCCCTGCGTTTAGCTGTGGGGGGACACAGTGGGGGTGCCCTGCGATTAGCTGTGGGGGGACACAGTGGGGGTACCCTGCGATTAGCTGTGGGGGGACACAGTGGGGGTACCCTGCGATTAGCTGAGGGGGTTCCCTGAGATTAGCTGTGGGGGACAAAGTGGGGGTTCCCTGTGATTAGCTGCGGGGGACACAGTTGGGGTTCCCTGCGATTACCTTGTGGGGGGACACAGTGGGGGTTCCCTGCGATTAGCTGCGGGGGGGACAGTTGGGGTTCCCTGCGATTACCTGCGGACAGAAAGCCTCATTGAAAGCAATGGGAGACTGAGAATAGCAAACTGCTCTATTCACGTCTGTAAAGCAAACCTGTCACATGAGCAATGCAGGTGCTGCGATCGGCGACTTTCCTCTTGGGGGGGCTCATTCACATTGGCTGCGTTGATCTGCATTCTTCAATGCCGGCTCCACACCAGAGCACATTGGAGGATAATTGTTTTTCCTGCGTCCGGCTCATACCGTACACGCTGTAAAAATGCAGAATATCTGCAGCGCACCTCACCCCGCAGTGTCACAGCGTGCTGCGCTGAATAAAGTTTAGTGAAGTTTTTTTTTTCACTTTCAATACATAAAGAACAAAAAAAATAAACAGTTCCATTTCATTTAACACATCACATTGCACACCAACGCATGCGTTACACAGAGCAGAACACCTGCCTGCTGGTGGGAGGAGCCCAGAGGATTTAACGCAGATCTACGCCCAACCAATAACATTTCATTGAAAACTTTAACCTCTTCCCACCCCCGAAATGTATATGTACAGTGGCAATAAGAAGGGGCTTCAGCGTCCACATGCCGCACAAATGCAACCAGAGGTTGTCACCTCTCGGTCTGTACTAACTGGCGGGACCGGCTACTGATCATGTGACCACTGAGAGCCAATTACAGTGGTCACATGATTAGGCAGACCTTCCCTCCCCCAGGTGTACAAAACCAGTTAAATGGATGCCAGGGCGAGCGGGCAGGAAAGTGTTAACATGTCATTTTCAAACTTCTTCAATCTGCACTCTTTCACTGTAATCATCCCCGGTGATCCCGCCATGGCGCTCCTTGCTCAGGCACCTCCTGTTATTAAACAACGTTTTGTCCCGTCTCCCAATTGCGCTCCTCTGTTGTCACCCTCTCACACGGCTTCTAATGGAGACTACAAGAGTCAGTTTCCACGCACATCATGAATCACCATCAGGAAACCCGCCCTGAGAAATGCCAGGCAGCCATTGGAGTGAATGGAGATAGGAGGTGGCTGCAAATAGGCTGTAGGGGTTCAGCAGCACTGAAATGCATCAAAGGATGAAAAAAAAAGCTGAAAACAAGATTTTTATTAAAAAAAAAAAAAGTAATTGTTTAGAAGCCATTGGCTTTTGATGGCAGCTATAGGCGGTGCCACAGCTCCCTGGCAGGAACACAGCAGACATCTCACACTTCATGAAACGTGGAAACGTCTAAGGTCACTTCACAAGAAAATAGGGAATAAAAAAAAAATAAAACATTTATACTCCCCCCCCCAGATGGCTGCAGCAACTATCCTAGCAGCCACCCCCCCACACACACACACGAGAATTGAGCGATCAAAGTCCATCGATTGCTCAGTATTCAGTCTGCAGTGCCGGGGACTGTCAGGAGGGATTTATCCCGCTGTCAGCTGAAAACGGGTCACAGGGGTGCGGAACGAGGTGCACACTGGTCATCCATAGGAGTAGGGGGGCCATAGGAGCTTTCCCCATACCTCTCCTTTAATCTAGGTTCACACGTGTGGGATCATACAGGCCACGGGTTTTACGGGCAGAAGAGCCCAATCATTTGAATGGGCTGCCGCACTCCGTGGGAACAGCAGCCCACATGGGAACCGCTTATACAGCACGGTTCCGATTCCCAGTGCGGGTGGCGTGCCATTAGGATAACTGGGCCACGCATTTCCCTGTGCGGGTCCTGCAGCAGTGGCACCACCTGCACAGGTGTGAACCTATCCATAAAGTGTTACTAAACTCAGGACCCTGCATTCACTATATCTGCTGTCCCCAGGACCCAGCAGTCACTATATCCGCTCTCCCCAGGACCCTGCAGTCACTATATCTGGTCTCCTCAGCACCCTGCTTTCACTATATCTGCTCTCCCCAGAACTCTACATTCAGTATATCTGTTCTCCCCAGCACCCTGCAGTCACTATATCTGGTCTCCTCAGCACCCTGCTTTCACTATATCTGCTCTCCCCAGAACTCTACATTCAGTATATCTGTTCTCCCCAGCACCCTGCAGTCACTATATCTGGTCTCCTCAGCACCCTGCTTTCACTATATCTGCTCTCCCCAGAACTCTACATTCAGTATATCTGTTCTCCCCAGCACCCTGCAGTCACTATATCTGGTCTCCTCAGCACCCTGCTTTCACTATATCTGCTCTCCCCAGAACTCTACATTCAGTATATCTGTTCTCCCCAGCACCCTGCAGTCACTATATCTGCTCTCCCCAGGACCCTACATTCAGTATATCTGTTCTCCCCAGCACCCTGCAGTCACTATATCTGGTCCCCCACAGTACAGAAAACATGGAAATGCAGTTATTTTAGTAAACATAAACTGCTAAATACCTTAGCTCATCAGCAGTATATAGCAGTCTTGTTACTTCTATTATTGTCTGGTTAAAGCTTGTAGCAGTAGTTTTCATTCTCCTCTGGCTGTCCTATGAGGCTGCATGACCCCTGACCATCTGTGTGGACAGCGCTGATTGGCCCTGTGCTGATCACATGCACCCTCCCAAGAAAAAAAAAAAACTCTTTAGCAATACACACCAAACTGAGCATGTGCAGAGTGCCCCCAAGGCTCTCTACTATCAGGAGATCTGGATCAAAAAGCCTTTTTACACAATGCAGAGAATTAACTCCTTAGGTTCCACAGTGAGTATAACGAGCATGCTTTACTGCATATACAGACTGATTTTACTGTTGTGGGTTTAGTAACACTTTAAGGCGAGCTGTACGGGGGGGTCCATTGCACCGGTTTGTAGACGAAAGAGCTGAACTTAGGGGGGGGCATGAGGCTTCTATATAACTGGTAACTCAGCATCTTATCGGCAAATCTTCATTAATTATATATTTTTTTCTTCTGTCACTTTTGGCCGCGGAGCTCCTAATGGAGATGAACCAGAAAGCGAGGCCGGCGGATCTCCCGCAGCCATTGAAAGAAGAGAATAATGTATCTGCAGTAATGACTACATGAGCGGGCGGAATTCGCTCTGATCCCGTCCTTCAGCCACCGCTTGTCCTCGCCGCGCCTGTCCTAATCGCTCATGCTTTACCCATAAATACAGCAATTTACTGTCATTAGCCTTTTGACTGCCATCCTTCTAAACTATTCCCTGGATGAACGCACGGGAGGAGGCTGCCATCTGGGGCTGTGCGGCTTCGTCTGCCGCAGCCTCTCCTCTTCACTGACCTACTCTCGCTAACCCACTTTGGCAGTGCCGCAGCATAAATGACCCCGGCGTACAGCGGCGCTCAGCCACTTCACCTGCTTACACAATAAATTACAAGTTAGTGCTGCAAATTACCAATCTGCTCAGGCGAGCCGGACGCTCAGGAAAGAGAAAATTAACACTCGACTCCGACGCCGAGAGGGGTCTCTGTTCCCCTTCCAATAGGAGCTGGTCTCTGCTGACGGCACACCGACATCGAGTGTTCAGGCAAGGTCTGCTACCATCGTATTCATCGACCGCAAGTCATAAATCATCATAAGGACTATTACCAATATTATAAAATGAACCCGAATCAATCCAAATACCACAAAATCTCAACATGACCAACAAAAAGGAGGACAAAGGACAGAAGGGACCGTTCCCGAGTCAATAGACTGCTCCAAGCAAAACGCGCCTCACACCCCGAGATCATCTCCAATTTCACAAAGTTGGTTACAACCGATTGGATTGGAAGCAGGAAATAATTTCCAGATTCAACGCATCCAAACGTGCAATGTGATAATCATCTCTTTTTGCTGATATTTGTAGGACCAGCATTAAAAAGTCTGTAAACCCTGCATATCCCCAGTGAACTGACTGGCCTCAGGTGATGCAGAGATTACACAAATCCTCCTACAAAGTTGTACCTTTTCTGCAGTCTTCTCTACATCCATTCAAAGTGCAGAATTTATAAAGTTTGTCTGAGCTTTCAAGGAAAAAAAACAGGGTGGAAAACCGAAGTCACACTCTACAGAGTCCAGAGTAGAGCTCTGAAAGCCGATTTCTGGTTCCTCTATGTAGATCTTATCACTAGAGGGGTCACCAGCAGGTGGAAGGAGGTCTTGATTCCTCTATATCAGGGGTCTCAAACTGGCGGCCCTCCAGCTGTTCCGAAACTACAAGTCCCATGAGGCATTGCAAGGCTGACAGTTACAAGCATGACTCCCACAGGCAGAGGCATGATGGGACTTGTAGGACCTGTAGTTTTGCAACAGCTGGAGGGCCCCCAGTTTGAGACCCCTTCTCTATATAGATCTTTATATCACTAGAGGGGGTCACACCAGAAGGAGGTCCTGATTCCTCTATAGAGATCTTTATATCACTAGAAGGGTCACCGGCAGGAGGAGGGAAGTCCCAATTCCTCTATAGAGATCTTTATATCACTATTGGGGTCACTGGCAGGACGATGGAGGTCCCGATTCCTCTATATAGATCTTTATATCGCTAGAGGGGTCACTAGCAGGACGAAGGAGGTCCCGATTCCTCTATAAAGATCTTTATATCACTATTGGGGTCACTGGCAGGAGGAAGGAGGTCCTGATTCCTCTACAGAGATCTTTATATCACTAGAGGGGTCACCAGCGGGAGGAAGGAGGACCTGATTCATCTATATAGATCTTTATATCACTAGAGTGGTCACCAGCGGGAGGAAGGGGGGATGATGGATATCGGTCGGTATACTTTTCTTGCATGAAGAGTAACACCAATACAAGTCAGGAGGCTCTGAGAAGAATGCCGAATACTCGGACAGGTAAATTCTTATTTCCATGCGGTGTCCAGCTCTGCGGTTCCCACGTTCATCGCTGGACGGCTGATACAAAACAGGTGGTAGACGTCACACTTCCCGCAGGACGCAGCGGTGCTCGCTCTTTTTCGACGTGGAGAGGTTAAAGGAGTCTTCGGATAATTTCCTTCTGTCTAATTAGGAAACAAACTGCCATGCTGGCATTAAAGACGGCTAAGTTGGCCTCCCCAGGTGCAGCGTTACATGGCTGAGAAAGGAGAGGGATCGGATAATTGATATTTCTGGCACGTGTTGAGCAGAGGGACTGATATATCAGATTGGGAGGGGGGATATCCAGAACACACTGTGATTTACCCAGCAGAGAGAGGGAGGAAGGAAAGAGTGTGTGCTCTACTCCCGTTATTTCCCAAAGCTGCCGCTGCAAAGATTTATTAACCCACAATGCCGGTGATGGGAACACGCTGAACAACCACAGTCCCACATGGGACCAATCCCGCCTGGAGAATGTAATAACACTGCCGGTGACATAATGATCAAGGGTTAAAGCTCAATTCCAGCCTTCCCTTTAGTCTTATATGCTCCCCCAGCCCCCCTTCAGTCTTGCACAGTTGTACCGGCTCCTTTCCTGAGCTGAAATGGCTTCCTGCAATGGCTTTCACTGCACACGGTTAGTCTCTCACAATGTGCATTAGAAGCTGCAGCAAATTATTTCCTGGCTGGAGGACACCCAGCATCATCAAGCTCTTTCCTTCTCAGAGTTTCTATCCCACCCCCTTGCAGCTAGAACGGCGTCCACTCTTCTGGGAAGACTTTGCACAAGATGTTGGAGGGTGTCTGTGGGTATTTGTGCCATTTGTGAGGTTGGGTACCGATGTTGGATGAGAAGACCTGGCTCACATGTTGGGCCTCACATTGGGCACCAAAAAAAAAGACCTGGCTTGCAGTCAGCGTTCCAATTAATTCCAAAGGTGGTCAGTAGGGATGAGGTCAGGGCTCTGTACAGGTCACTGGAATTCCTCCAAACTATTCACACCATGTCTCTAGATATCTTATTTCAAGAACCATGGCCATTATTATGGAGGACCCCTATGGCCATTTACATGGTGTTGCCCCCCCTCTTCCCACGTTCCCCCCCCCCCCCCGCCATGTCCATTAACATAGAGTTGTCCTCCTTTGTGGCTACAACATCCCCACTCTCTGGTGTTTCCATTCATCCTAAAGGTGATCAGTAAGGATGAGGTCAGGGCTCTGTACGGGACACTGGAGTTCCTCCACACCAAACTGGTCATACCATGTCTTTATGGAGTTGGCTCCACTCTTCTGTAATTGCTTACCACAATTTGTGCTCATTAGTGAGGTCATGTTAGATAGAAAGACCTGGTTTGTGTGCCACACATTGAGCACCAAGAAGACGACCTGGGCTCACCATCAGTGTTCAAACTCATCCCAAAGGTGATCAGTAGGGATGAGGCCAGGTCTCTGTGCAGGACACTTGAGTTCCTCCACACTAAACTGGTCACACCACATCTTTATGGAGCTGGCTTTGTACACAGAGGGGGACAGAAAAAGGGTCTTCACCAAAGTGATACCACAAGGTTGGAAGAGCACAATTGTCTGCAAAGTCTTTGTATGGTGGAGGGTGCTGCTCAGGTGCTGCCCATGTGATCGGCATTTGGTCATGTGATCCCTTAGTTGCTGCCCATGTGATCTTTCAGGTGCTGCTCATGTGATGAGCATTTGGCCATGTGATCCCCCAGGTGCTGCCCATGTGATCGCCATTTGGTCATGTGTTCCCTCAGGTGCTGCCCATGTGCTCACCATTTGGTCATGTGTTTCCTCGGGTGCTGCCCATGTGATTGCCATTTGGTCATGTGTTCCCCATGTGACCGGCATTTGGTCATGTGACCCCTCAGATGCTACCCATGTGATTGGCATTGGGCCATTTGATCCCTCGAGTGCTTCCCATGTGATTGGCATTTGGTCATGTGATCGGCGTTTGGTCATGTGATCCCTCAGGTGCTGCCCATGTGATCAGCATTTGGTCATGTGATCCCTAAGGTGCTGGTCACGTGATCCCTCAGGTGTTGCTCGTGTGATCAGCATTTGGTCATGTGATCTCTCAGGTGCTGGTCATGTGATTCCTCAGGTGCTGCCCATACAAATGGCATTTGGTCGTGTTATCCCTCAGGTGATCGCCATTTGGTCATGTGTTTCCTCAGGTGCTGCCCATGTGATTGCCATTTGGTCATGTGTTCCCTCAGATGCTGCCCATGTGATTGGCATTGTGCTGCCCACACAAATGGCATTTGGTCGCGTAATCCCTCAGGCGATCGCCATTTGGTCATGTGTTGCTGCCCATGTGATCGCATTTGGTCATGTGATCCCTCAGGTGCTGGTCAAATGATCCCTGATGCAGATCCTTCAGCAAGAACCATGTGAAAACACAGGTAACAATTGTGCACAGATCAGCTGTAGCGTGTCTAATGTGGTATGGAAATCGAACTGTAAGCTCCTGGGGTGCAGAGACTAATGTCCATAGTACAAAGTTTTCTGCTGAATCATGTCGGTGGAATGTGAATGAGAGGATAGCGGTGTTCCCATTTAGCTGAGAGTAAATGATTGTCCCAGCAGAAGAGGGGTCAATGTCTCAGTGGATTGTCGCCTGGCATGGAAATAGGAATAATTACCAGCCGCCCCTCCACTCACCAACGTCTCTAATTAATCTGAAACCGCTGCTTCTCCAGGGAGCGACTCCTCTAAATCCAATTATATCTTTTCTTGGTTGTTTCTGGGCTGCGATCAGCGAGAGGTCGTCTGATGAATACAAGGTGAGCTCGTCCTGTGCAAGTGACCCTGCCAGTTCCTGATCGACGCTCAACGTTCGCCCTTATATATAAACGAGGGATGAGATTCGCTGAGAGTTCTGTGAAGCTCATTGAAGTCAGGGGGGGGGGGAGGCTAAATCCTGTAATCAAATTTCGGCCAGTTTTGGGCACAAAAGGCAAACTACCGGCAGAAGAGTCATGGGAAGCTGAGCACTGCCACGGTGGACATATACCAGTGGCGGGGGGGCTAGTGGGGAGGGTCATTTTCGTATGGGTTCGAGGTTAACGCTGAAATCTTTGACATTACAAGCTTAAGGGGGGGGTGGGGGGTTGCTATAACGCTGTACTATTATATAACAGAACAATTTGTACAATCTTCGCTGCAATTTATATTTAGCTGTAAAATGTATGTTTTTATTTTACAATTATCTTGGCATTGATACAGTAGCAGCCAATCCAATTCATCTCAGTCTAAAAAAATAAAAACATAAATAAAAAAAATATAAAAGTTAGCATTAGCAGTGACACATGCTTTGTCATCAAACCCTAATAAGTCCGCTTTGACCAGTAGTTAGCTGAGGCTGTCCCTATCCTTGCTGATGGAAAACTGTTCTGCCGCTGGTCAATTTCTATCATTTTCTTATTAGATTAGAGACCGCAGATAATAAAGCAAAGTATAGATTGCAAGCAGCATTAGAGGAAAAAAGGGCAGGCAGGTGTTTCACTACAAGAATTGAGGGGCCGTAGGTGACATAGCAGTGTAAAATTGGCCTGCAGCAGGACAACTTTAATGAGCAAGGCTAGGCCTAAATGTACTAGAGACAAGCAGCACAGGCTGGGCTTTATTACTAGAATTAGGATACAGCTGTGTAAGATTGAGCAGCAGCAAGACAGTTTTATTTAAGGACAATAGGCCTAACTGGTGTAAACCCAACATGTATTTTATCTATGGGGATAGGGGGGAGTGCGGCGGATCTGAGTGATATAACGTGAGGTGGTTTTGGTGCACACTGTTCTTGCAATTAAAGTGATTGTAAAGTCTCGTTTAAAAGAAAAAAAAAACATGTTATGTTATACTTACCTGCTCTGTGCAGTTGGTTTTTAACAGAGCAGCCCATATCCTCCTCTTCTTTGGTCCCTCTTCGCTGCTCCTGGCCCCTCCCTCCTGTCGAGCGCCGCCACAGCCAGCAGCTTGCTATGGGGTAGAGCTGCACGATTATTCGTTAAAAAAATTGTGATCTAGATTCAACCCCCCTCACAATCTCTATACAGAATTTCCCGGTTCGTTCATCTAACAAGTGTAGAGAGTTCTCTGCTCACTCAGCTGTCAAAAGAAAAAAAACGGGCAGTCTGCCAAGTTTTTCACAACATTGTTGGTGCTGGTAGAGAACTATAAACATTGTAACTTTTTGTTCTTAGATCAAAGGAATGAACTTTGGTCTGACAGAGAAGTTTAACCACTTAAAGTATAAACCTTTTTCCGACACTTGTGTCTTACAAAGATAAAATCAGTTTTCTTTGCTAGAAAATTACTTGGAACCCCAAAACATATATTTTTTATTTATATTTTTATATATATATTTATTTATTTTAGCAGAGAGCCTAGAGAATAAAATAATGGTTGTTGCAATATTTTATGTCACACGGTATTTGCGCAGCGGCCTTTCAAACGCAATTTTTTTGGGAAAAAATACAATTCAATGAGTTAAAAACTAAATGGTAAGGTTAGCCCGATTTTTTTTTTTGGGGGGGGTAATGTGAAAGATGATGTTACACTGCTAGAATAGTGATCTTTATTCTAAACAAAAAAAATTAGCGATTCTCATTTTAGCCAGAATCGTGCAGCTCTACTATGGGGGGGGGGGGGGGCACCTGAGCCAAGTCACAGCTCCGTGTGTCCATTCAGACACGGAGCACCAACCCGTCCCCTCTTTCCCGATTGGCTAACTGACTTTGATTGACAGCCATGGGAGCCAATAGCGCTGCTGCTGTGACTCGGCCAAACAGGAGGAGAGTCCCGGATGGCTAAGACACTCGTGGACATCGCTGGATAGAGATAGAGCTAAGGTAAGTATTAGAGGGGCTGAGGGAGGCCGCTACACACAGAAGTTTTTTTTTTTTTATCTTCATGCATAGAATGCATGAAGATAAGAAACCTTCTGTCTTTACAACTCCTTTAAGGAAGCATTTATAACAGAGAATGGATTTCACTAACTGCTCTTCATTATGTATGGCTGTGCTATGCACACTGGCTGAGGTAGAGCCACACAGCTGCTTTTTCAAATGGTCCCTATATTTAGTTTTTGCAGAGAACCTGAACCCCTAAAAGAAGTTAGCCAGTAGCTAGCTGAGGCTGTCCCCTGTTCTTCCTGGTGCAAAACTGTGTTGCCACTGGCCAATGTTACTCTCTTTTTTGTTAAGAGATAACAATCTGCAGATGATACAGCAATGTAAAATTAGCCAGCAGCTGAACATTTTCAATGAGGGGGAATTGACTGACATATACTAGAGAAAAAGAGTGCACGCGGGTGTACGGTCTACAAGAGTTGAGGGGCCGCAGGTGCTGTAGCAGTGTAAAACTGGTCTGTAGCAGGGCCACTTCAATGAGAAAAGATCGGCCTAAATTTAGTAGAGGCAAAGAGCAGAAGCTGGACTTTCATACAGTAATTCGGATACAGCAGAAGATATGGCAATGTAAAACTGACCAGCGGCAGGACAGGTTTAGTCAGGGATAAAAGGCCTGACTAGTGTATACCCAACTTTTATTTTATCTGTAGGAATAGGAGGAGTGTGGTGGATGTGACTGATAAAATGCAAGCTGGTTTAAGTTCACATTGTTCTTGCAGCTAACTGCTCTTGGTTAGGTATGGCTCTGCTATGCACACAAGCCACGGTGGAGCCATATTGCTGCTTTTAAAATGACCCCAGACTTGTTTTTTTTTTTTTTTTTTTTCAAATGATTTAGCAGCATGCTGCAAACAAACTGCCACTGTTTTGAACACCCCAAATTGCTCACCTACAGTTGTCTGCACACCCCTTTTATTGTTATAGTTGTAGCCCCCTTATTATCCTATGAAGCCTGCTGGCCATAGTTCAAAGGCCGCGCAGTGCTTTACAGGTGAATCTGAACAAATTTATCAGGATTGCAAATTTCAAGCATGCCGGATTCACAAGGAACCCGAGCAGCATCCCTAAAAAAAAAAAAAAAAAAAAAAATTCTTGGGAGTTGTGACTCTTGGCAGGATACTAGGGAGCCAAGTGACAAGAGGAAGAGCAGCGCACTGTAAAAAAAAATAAACACCATTCGTGTAACTATATCACAGTGAATGTAAAGGAAAGTCGGGCCGGTGCTGGTCCAGGACATGTCAGCGGCAGCGATATGGCCCTGACATATCCATGGAACCAGTAGGACTTCCAACCTCAGTCAGCCGTATGCAGCTGGAAGTTTGCAGGGGCAAATGTTTTCTCTGGAGTAGAGCACTAATTGTACACATGATGAGTGTATCAGTGGCCAGTGGGCGATGAAGGGAAAATGTAAATCGGGGCAACAAGTAAAGTCATGCAGAAAATGGATTGGTACATGCATAATTGAGCAGGCTGAGTGAGATCACTGCAGATGATGAGGTGGGGATACATGGGGAGTGATATGCACAGGTCACATTCCAGAAAATTCAGAACTTACTTTTCAATGAGATCCAAAGTGACTCCAGGCACCAACTTCACACTCTTCTGCATGCAAAACCTACGAGAGGAAAGGAGACTTTAGTTTCATCAACACGGCAGCAGCCTATAGCAGTCACCTGTCCCAGGGCAGCCGCCTATAGCAGTCACCTGTCCCAGGGCAGCCGTCTATAGCAGTCACCTGTTGCAGGAAAGCCACCTACAGCAGTCTCCTGTCACACGGCAGCAACCTACAGCAGTCTGTCACACAGCACCAGTCTCCTGTCACATAGCAGCAGCCTACAGCAGTCACCTGTCACGCGGCAGCAGCCTACAGCAGTCACCTGTCACGCGGCTGCAGCCTACAGCAGTCACCTGTCACGCGGCTGCAGCCTACAGCAGTCACCTGTCACGCGGCTGCAGCCTACAGCAGTCACCTGTCACGCGGCTGCAGCCTACAGCAGTCACCTGTCACGCGGCTGCAGCCTACAGCAGTCACCTGTCACGCGGCTGCAGCCTACAGCAGTCACCTGTCACGCGGCTTCAGCCTACAGCAGTCTGTCGATGGCAGCAGTTTTTAGCCTTTTCCTGAGATGATGCAATCTTTTGTAACACAGAAGTTTCAGGATATTGAAGCACATTACCCATCATCTGCAATGCAGCAGTCTCTTGTAACACGGAAGCAGCCTCTCACCTGACAGCCAATAGCACAGTGCTATAGTCTCATGTAGCGTGACCGCTCTAGTCACAAAGTTATGGTTAAAACAGATGCCGGGTAAGGCTGCAGGTATAAATTCTGCAGATCTGGCTGGGCTCAGGTGCATTGTGGTGATTGGGTGACACTGATTGGCTATACAGAGCGAACGGACACAGGCTTTATTGTACCTAGCTGTTTATAGTTTTTGATTTTCCCTTTGGGTGGGGGTGAGTGCATTGGGCTCTTGAGCAAGTAATGAACGATGCAGGAGAAGCCGTATGGAAATGAAGGATGGAGGCAGTAGTGAGCCTCATTACCAGGCACTCCTCTCCGGTACAATGTGATGAATGAATTCCTGGCAGTGTTTTCGGCGTTGCGGCTGAGCGATGCTGGGTGACACAGACACGTTATGGAGTGTGATGGACATGAGCCTCCATATAAATCAGCCCTCAGCTCGGTGAGAGGTTTGTCTGCGCTGATAGATCTGGTTACTGGAAGCAGACGGCTGTGTGCACTTACCTGGATACCTACCCGTCCGTGACTGTCCTGTGTGTGCATTGCATCATTGCAACTTAAAAGATGTTAAAAAAAAAATTTAAAAAAATTCATCCATAGTATTCAGGAAACGAGGCAGCGAGCACCTTCCTACCTACCTACTTTTATACTGGGTCACCTACTATTCTTGGTTAAACATGTAAACTGTTCCTGGCACCTGAAGCACTGCATATCAAACAATGAATTGTGCTGCATCTCAGTGCTGCAGATCTCCTGAAGCCTCTTTTCACCCGATTCCTGCCAGCATGGACTCCAGTGATTGGCCATATTACCAGGGTGAGCTTCCTGACAACGGCTGCCCAATTAATGTCAGCAAGGCTGCCTATAATGTGGAAAGTCCATGTGACAGGCTGACAATGCAGGGAGACGGGGATAGAGCGTTGTCACCCTATAACAGGAAGTGCCTGGACAGGGAATTTTTATGGCATGAACACCAGGGATGGTTTTATCTAAAGTACAAAAAGATCCAGAGCTCTTTAGGTCATAGTTCTCCTGTGAGTGACGAGGGCACGAAGTTCTGCTCAACTGTGGCCCGAATTCAGCCGATGGTGGGCTAAAGCCCGCTGTTGGCTGACATCGCTCAGCTGGTCTAGGTGCAGGAGGGATCCCGACTTTCGTGTCAGGATCCTCCCAGATACCTGAGTGGCAGCTGGCTCAGCCTCTTTGCAAGCTGCGGGGAGACTGAGCCAGCTGCTCCCTCCCTCTCTACGAGCCAGGCCTCAAGTGAGCGCTGGAGGGGCAGAGCAGAGAGCGGTGACTGACGGTCTTTGATTGCGCAGTTCTCGGCGTTAGATGTGGCGGAGGACAGATGCAGCAACGGAGCCACGCGGCAGCCATCTACTTATGAGTGTTTACAGCAGACGGGCGGCCCGTACTGGTACGTCGCAGCCGGCTTTTGGGTTAAGGGCACGCGCATGTGCGCCCGCCGACACCCACTGTGATTGTACACAGCGGAAGTCTGTCAGCAGGTCCCAGCCAAAGATTCACAGCCAGCACCTGTTGATCGCCTGTGTCCGATCACAAGGAACAATCTCTCTGTTTCTCATCCCTGCATGAAAAAAAAATGCTAAAAATGTAATTTGGGTACAGTGTTGCATGACCGCGCAATTACCAGCTAAACTAGCGCAGTGCTGAATAGCAAAAAATGGCCTGGTCATGAAGGAGGTAAATCTTCTAGGAGATGAAGTGGTTTCAAAAATTCAGATTTAAAGATCAACGGTTTAAAATGTGTTGGCAGATGCGGGGGTTATGTGCAACGAGGTGTATGCCTGTCCTGGAGATCATGACATCATCCGCCCACCTCTCCAACTCGGCAAATCAGAGAAGCTTTGCATCCATTCATAAAAATATAAAGCTCCCTATGAATGGCTGAGCAAGTCTCCATCCCGCTGCCGGAACACAGTGCTGTATACAGGAAGTCTCCAACCATGCTGCCAGAACACGGTGCTGTATACAGGATGTGGGTGAGGATATATACAGGAAGTCTCCATCCCGCTGCCGCCGGAACACAGTGCTGTATACAGGAAGTCTCCAACCATGCTGCCAGAACACAGCACTGTATACAGGATGTGGGTGAGGATATATACAGGAAGTCTCCATCCCGCTGCCGCCGGAACACAGTGCTGTATACAGGAAGTCTCCAACCATGCTGCCAGAACACAGCACTGTATACGGGATGTTGGTGAGGATATATACAGGAAGCCTCCTTCCCGCTGGCGGAACACAGCACTGTATACAGGATGTGGGTGAGGATATATACAGGAAGTATCCTTCCCGCTGCCGGAACACAGCACTATATACTGGATGTGGGTGAGGATATATACAGGAAGTATCCTTCCCGCTGCCGGAACACAGCACTATATACTGGATGTGGGTGAGGATATATACAGGAAGTATCCTTCCCGCTGCCGGAACACAGCACTATATACAGGATGTGGGTGAGGATATATACAGGAAGTATCCTTCCCGCTGCCAGAACACAGCACTATATACTGAATGTGGGTGAGGATGTATATAGGAATTTTTCATCCTGCTGCCGAAACATAGCGCTGTATACTGGATGTGAGGATATATACAGGAAGTCATCATACCGCTGCCACAACAAAGCGCTGTATACAGGATGTGGGTGAGGATATATACAGGAAATCTCCAAGCATGCTGCGGGAAAACAGCACTGTATACAGGATGTGGGTGAGGATATATACAGGAAGTCACCTTCCCGCTGCCGGAACACAGCACTATATACTGGATGTGGGTGAGGATATATACAGGAAGTCACCATACAGCTGCTAGAACACAGTGCTGTATACAGGATGTTGGTGAGGATAAAACGTACTTTTACAGAAATAGTTTTCTATTTGCAATGATGACATTTTATCTTTTGTTCTATGGAGCAAGAACAACGCACAATCATTTTATTGCAGGAAAATGCCCTTTACCCAGACATCTGACATGCCGCCGGAACACAGCACTGTATACAGGATGTGGGTGAGGATATATACAGGAAGTCTCCTTCCCGCTGCTAGAACACAGCACTAAATACTGGATGTGGGTGAGGATGTATACAGGAATTTCCCATCCTGCTGCTGAAACATAGCGCTGTATACTGGATGTGAGGATATATACAGGAAGTCACTATACCGCTGCCAGAACACAGCGCTGTATACAGGATGTGGGTGAGGATATATACAGGAGGTCTCCATCCCGCTGCCGGAACACAGCGCTGTATACAGGATGTGGGTGAGGTTATATACAGGAAATCTCCAACCATGCTGCGGGAACACAGTGCTGTATACAGGATGTGGGTGAGGATATATACAGGAAGTCACCATACAGCTGCTAGAACACAGTGCTGTATACAGGATGTGGGTGAGGATATATACAGGAAGTCACCATACCGCTGCTAGAACACAGTGCTGTATACAGGATGTTGGTGAGGATAAAACGTACTTTTACAGAAATAGTTTTCTATTTGCAGTGATGACATTTTTTATCTTTTGTTCTATGGAGCAACAACAACGCACAATCATTTTATTGCAGGAAAATGCCCTTTACCCAGACATCCGACATGCCGCCGGAACACAGCACTGTACACAGGATGTGGGTGAGGATATATACAGGAAGTCTCAATCTCACTGCCAGAACACAGCACTATATACTGGATGTGGGTGAGGATGTATACAGGAATTTCCCATCCTGCTGCTGAAACATAGCGCTGTATACTGGATGTGAGGATATATACAGGAAGTCACCATACCGCTGCCAGAACACAGCGCTGTATACTGGATGTGAGGATATATACACTTTATTCAGCACTCATAGCGGGCGTCTCCGTTGAAGTGAAGTGAAGGAAGTGGTTGGTGTGGACCAGTCCTCGGCCCATACCATATAAAATGCAATCATGTCTGGAGTTGGGCTTTAAATGCTTATCTATTTCCTGGATTTCTTCTTTCAAAACTTCTTTGGATGATCAGTTAGGTCAGAGGTGGTTTGGTTAACATTGAAGCCAATAGGAGTTGTCACGAATCTGGAGGATAAAATGTACTTTTATAGAAATAGTTTTCTATTTGCAGTGATGACATTTTATCTTTTGTTCTATGGAGCAAGAACAACGCACAATCATTTTACTGCAGGAAAATGCCCTTTACCCAAGACATTCCATTCATCGCTCAGTCTCTGGGTCACATTGAACGCCGCGGCTCAGAACCGTTTATATAACAGGATGATTGTGTCTCGGTGTACACAGTACAGCAATCACACTCCCCACATTTTTATATCATTCCTTTAGTATATTGCAGTTACCAATCATCACATGTAGCGGCTGCATTAGCTTTCTGTTTTCACCTGGTGATCCTGCCACTTCCTAGTTTGCTCTCCAGCCTGTAACAGTTGCGTTTTTTTTTTTTTTTTTAAGGGGGGAGGCGCTGATTTTTATCTGTATCCGCTCCCACCTCTGTAATCCGTCCCTAGGTGGGGATGGCGCCACTTTCCTTGCCTGGTCCTCTCACACCGCATTCTGGAAGATCTGGAGGGCTGCAGGAACATTTATAGAGCATTGTAAGAGCTCACGCATGTGCAGCGGGGAGCCGACTGTGGTTCCTCAGGAAGGGACGGCTGCGCTGCCCTTCGCTCTCCAGTGTACTGATCCTCCCGCCATCAATTTGTACCACCGATAGAAGGCACTGATGAGGTGGCACTGATAACTGATGATCAGTGTAAACAATGTACTGTCAAGCCTTGCCGGTTATCAGCGCTCCTCTCACACAAAGCGTATGAGGAAAGGAATGCCGATAACCGGCAAGTCTGTTTACAAGTGATCAGCTGTACCCGGATCTGTGACTGGCATAAGACCAGCCTGTCAAGTAAAGCTGAAGATCTGCGATGAGAGGAAACATGTAAGAAATGTTAGTTTTCTGACCCCCTTTCCCCTGCAAATAGTACTTCCTGCTATATGAATATGCTGCATCTCAGCAGCGTGAGAGCGTCTGAGGCCGCCCTCACAAAGACTCTTAGAGGAAGGCGGTTTGGTAAATCAGTCATTGGGAAAAGATCAGCTGCAGGAGATCACAAGCAACACCGGCCCGAGTCTCCTACACGCTCATCACTGGGAATAGCTTGCAGGTCAAGTTCCCCCTCAATGTCCATACTGCTGATCTTCACTGGCTGAGAAGTCTTCTGTATCCAACAAACCTACAGGCATGGAGGGGCCCCGGTCTCCCTTCTGCACTCTGGCGTTATTCTTCCCACCGACACCAATGATGGGGCACCATTCCCCCCCACCGACACCAACGATGGGGCACCATTCCCCCCCACCGACACCAACGATGGGGCGCCATTTCTCCCACCGACACCAACGATGGGGCGCCATTCCTCCCACCGACACCAATGATGGGGCGCCATTCCTCCCACCGACACCAATGATGGGGCGCCATTCCTCCCACGACACCAGTGATGGGGCGCCATTCCTCCCACGACACCAGTGATGGGGCGCCATTCCTCCCACGACACCAGTGATGGGGCGCCATTCCTCCCACGACACCAATGATGGGGCGCCATTCCTCCCACGACACCACTGATGGGGCGCCATTCCTCCCACGACACCAATGATGGGGCGCCATTCCTCCCACGACACCAATGATGGGGCGCCATTCCTCCCACGACACCAATGATGGGGCGCCATTCCTCCCACGACACCAATGATGGGGCGCCATTCCTCCCACGACACCAATGATGGGGCGCCATTCCTCCCACGACACCAATGATGGGGCGCCATTCCTCCCACGACACCAATGATGGGGCGCCATTCCTCCCACGACACCAATGATGGGGCGCCATTCCTCCCACGACACCAATGATGGGGCGCCATTCCTCCCACGACACCAATGATGGGGCGCCATTCCTCCCACGACACCAATGATGGGGCGCCATTCCTCCCACGACACCAATGATGGGGTGCCATTCCTCCCACGACACCAATGATGGGGCGCCATTCCTCCCACGACACCAATGATGGGGCGCCATTCCTCCCACCGACACCAATGAGGGAGCACTATTCCTCCCACTGATACCAAGGATAGCGCACTATTCCTCCAACCGACACCAATGATGGGGCACTATTCCACCAACCGACAGCAATGATGGAGCACTATTACTCCCACTGTCACCAATAATGGGGCACTATTCCTCCCACTGACACCAAGGATGGGGCACTATTCCTCCAACCAACACCAATGATGGGGTACTAATCCTTCCACTGATACCAAGGATGGGACACTATTCCTCCCACCGACACCAATGATGGGGCACTAATCCTCCCACTGACACCAAGGATGGGACACTATTCCTCTCACTGGTCACAGTCTGTCTCCCCAAAAGTCTAAAGGACAGTAAACTGTTTAGAAAGTAATTTAAAGGTAAAGCAGTTGTGGAAATTTAAGGAATGATGAAAATAAATGTTAAATGTAGGGTCTTCCTTTAAGCTGGCCATACACGGAATATTGGCTGCTTCCTGAGAAGGCGGCTGACATTCACTCAGTGAGTGGCCCTGCTCAAGTTAATAGTTTATAGATTTTTGATGGAAAATTATTGGTTGACAAGCTGCTCCATCCAATCACACGCAGCCTCTATTCAGGTGTTTTGACAGCCAGTGGGAGGCGGTTAGCACCATCGCCAAATTCTTCCATTCGCACTGTGCAGCAATCCACATTTCGTTAGGTTACAACCAAGAACGTAAAAAGTATTTTATTGGGATTTTATGTGATAGATCAACACAAAGTGGCACATAATTGTGAAGTGGAAGGAAAATAATAAATATGTTTTCAACATTTTTTACAAATAAATATGTGAAAAGTGTGGCGTGAATTTGTATTTAACCCCCAAACATACAGCCAGAGCTACAATGGAATGGTTTAGATCAAAGCATATTCATGTGTTAGAATGGCCCAGTCACAGTCCAGACCTAAATCCAATTGAGAATCTGTGGCAAGACTTGAAAATTGCTGTTCGCAGACGCTCTCCATCCAATCTGACAGAGCTTGAGCTATTTAGCAGAGAAGAATGGGCAAAAATGTCCCTCTCTAGATGTGCAAAGCTGGTAGAGACATCCCCAAAAAGACTTGCAGCTGTAATTGCAGTGAAAGGCGGTTCTACAAAGTAGTGACCCTTATCATTTTCCTTCCACTTCACAATTATGAGCCACTTTGTGTTGGTCTATTACATAAAATCCCAATAAAATACATTTATGTTTTGGTTGTAACATGACAAAATGTGGAAAATTTAATGGGGTATGAATATTTTAAGGCACTGTAGCTGAGGGCAATGTCTTCTGATTCTCACAGGTACGCGTGGCATGGAAGGTGCTGTGGCTGGACTAGGTACACGTGGCATGGAGAGCACTGCGGCTCGGCTGGGTACCCGTGGCATGGAGAGCACTGCGGCTCGGCTGGGTACACGTGGCATGGAGAGCACTGCGGCTCGGCTGGGTACACGTGGCATGGAAAGTGCCGCGGCTCTGCTAGGTACACGTGGCATGGAAAGTGCCGCGGCTCTGCTAGGTACACGTGGCATGGAAAGTGCCGCGGCTCTGCTAGGTACAGATGGCAGGGAAAGTGCTGCAGCTTGGCTAGGTACATGTGGTATAGAAAGTGCTGCGGCTCGGTACAGATGGCAGGGAAACCGCTGTGGCTCAGTTAGGTACACGTGGTACACGTGGCAGGGAAAGTGCTGTGACTTGGCTAGGTACACGTGGCAAGGAGAGCGCTGCAGCTCGGCTAGGTACACGTGGTATAGAAAGCGCTACAGCTCGGCTAGGTACATGTGGCAGGGAGAACGCTGCGGCTCAGCTAGGTACATGTGGCACGGAGAGCGCTGCGGCTCAGCTAGGTACATGTGGCATGGAGAGCGCTGCCGCTCAGCTAGGTACATGTGGCATGGAAAGCGCTGCAGTCAGCCAAGTACATGTGTCATGGAGAGCGCTGCAGCTCAGCTAGGTACATGTGGCATGGAAAGCGCTGCAGTCAGCCAAGTACATGTGTCATGGAGAGCGCTGCAGCTCAGCTAGGTACATGTGGCATGGAGAGCGCTGTGGCTCAGCTAGGTACATGTGGCATGGAGAGCGCTGTGGCTCAGCTAGGTACATGTGGCATGGAGAGCGCTGTGGCTCAGCTAGGTACATGTGGCATGGAGATCGCTGTGGCTCAGATAGGTACATGTGGCATGGAGATCGCTGTGGCTCAGATAGGTACATGTGGCATGGAGAGCGCTGTGGCTCAGCTAGGTACATGTGGCATGGAGATCGCTGTGGCTCAGATAGGTACATGTGGCATGGAGAGCGCTGCAGCTCAGCTAGGTACATGTGTCATGGAGAATGCTGCCGCTCAGCTAGGTACATGTGGCATGGAAAGCGCTGCAGTCAGCCAAGTACATGTGTCATGGAGAGCGCTGCAGCTCAGCTAGGTACATGTGGCATGGAAAGCGCTGCAGTCAGCCAAGTACATGTGTCATGGAGAGCGCTGCAGCTCAGCTAGGTACATGTGGCATGGAGAGCGCTGTGGCTCAGCTAGGTACATGTGGCATGGAGAGCGCTGTGGCTCAGCTAGGTACATGTGGCATGGAGAGCGCTGTGGCTCAGCTAGGTACATGTGGCATGGAGAGCGCTGTGGCTCAGATAGGTACATGTGGCATGGAGAGCGCTGTGGCTCAGCTAGGTACATGTGGCATGGAGATCGCTGTGGCTCAGATAGGTACATGTGGCATGGAGAGCGCTGCAGCTCAGCTAGGTACATGTGGCATGGAGAGCGCTGTGGCTCAGCTAGGTACATGTGGCATGGAGAGCGCTGTGGCTCAGCTAGGTACATGTGGCATGGAGAGTGCTGTGGCTCAGCTAGGTACATGTGGCATGGAGATCGCTGCAGCTCAGTGAATGGGGCTGGGAAGTCGGCTTTCAGCACGTATGATGTTCTGCAGATGAATTGATCAATGTCAGGCCAGGCAGCCTCCACTGCAGAGCTTCATTATCATGCAAATTAGCTGATAAAATAAATGAATCATCAGCCTGAACATCCAGGCGACAACTCAGAGAATCCGACAACCCGATCCACAGCACAGCGCGGGTCCCATATAAAAAAAAAAAAGAGGACTTAGCGGCACATGACTCCCACACCCCTACTTCTTAGAATGATATTGTGTAAAGGGACGGAGCGAAACTCGTCTTTCTGCAGTCATTACACCTTCAGGCCTGGTTATGGTTATTATGGCTGCAAAAGTCGCTGAGGTAAGTACTTCCCTCCGCCATACAAGGTGGGTGGGCAGTTCAGCAGTCTGGGGTTCTTTAGACTGAGGTCAGGAAGTGCTGAATGACAGTCACTCCCAACCCCCTTCCAGACTAAGGTCCAGGAATGGTTCAGAGGGCCCCCCACACTTTTTAAGGGGCCAAAAGTAATGGGACAATTGGCTGCTTAGTTGTTCCATGGCCAGGTGTGTGTTATTCCCTCATTATCCCATTTACAAGGAGCAGATAAAAGGTCCAGAGTTCATTTCAAGTTTGCTATTTGCATTTGGAATCTGTTGCTGTCAACTCTCAATATGAGATCCAAAGAGCTGTCACTATCAGTGAAGTAAGCCATCATTAGGCTGAAAAAACAAAACAAACCCATCAGAGAGATAGCAAAAACATTAGGTGTGGCCAAATCAACTGTTTGGAACATCCTTAAAAAGAAAGAACACACCGGTGAGCTCAGCAACACCAAAAGACCCGGAAGACCACGGAAAACAACTGTAGTGGATGACCGAAGAATTCTTTCCCTGGTGAAGAAAACGTCCTTCACAACAGTTGGCCAGATGAAGAACACTCTCCAGGAGGTAGGTGTATGTGTGTCAAAGTCAACAATCAAGAGAAGACTTCACCAGAGTGAATACAGAGGATTCACCACAAGATGTAAACCATTGGTGAGCCTCAAAAACAGGAAGGCCAGATTAGAGTTTGCCAAACAACATCTAAAAAAGCCTTCACAGTTCTGGAACAACATCCTATGGACAGATGAGACCAAGATCAACTTGTACCAGAGTGATGGGAAGAGAAGACTATGGAGAAGGAAAGGAACTGCTCATGATCCAAAGCATACCGCCTCATCAGTGAAGCATGGTGGTGGTAGTGTCATGGTGTGGGCATGTATGGCTGCCAATGGAACTGGTTCTCTTGTATTTATTGATGATGTGACTGCTGACAAAAGCAGCAGGATGAATTCTGAAGTGTTTCGGGGAATATTATCTGCTCATATTCAGCAAAATGCTTCTGAACTCATTGGACGGCGCTTCACAGTGCAGATGGACAATGACCCGAACAATACTGCGAAAGCAACCAATAAGTTTTTTTTAAGGGAAGGAAGTGGAATGTTATGCAATGGCCAAGTCAATCACTTGACCTGAATCCGATTGAGCATGCATTTCACTTGCTGAAGACAAAACTGAAGGGAAAATGCCCCAAGAACAAGCAGGAACTGAAGACAGTTGCAGTAGAGGCCTGGCAGAGCATCACCAGGGATGAAACCCAGCGTCTGGTGATGTCTATGCGTTCCAGAATTCAGGCTGTAATTGACTGCAAAGGATTTGCAACCAAGTATAAAAAAGTGAAAGTTTGATGGATGATTGTTAATCTGTCCCATTACTTTTGGTCCCTTAAAAAGTGGGAGGCACATATACAAACTGTTGTAATTCCTACACCGTTCACCTGATTTGGATGTAAATACAAATTAAAGCTGAAAGTCTGCAGTTAAAGCACATCTTGTTTGTTTCATAGAGGTGTATAGAGCCAAAAAGATTAGAATTGTGTCGATGTCCCAATATTTATGGACCTGACTGTAGCATTTACTTCCCGGAATCCATCTGCCTTTAGCTCAGGCATGCATGCAGTAGCGTGTTCTTAGCTGAGAAAATCCCTCCTCCCCTCCTGAAGACTCCTGGGATGTAGGACATCATTTTCCGAGACAAGAAACCAGGAAGTAACTAAAGAAATGTCAAAAAAAAAAGTTCAACACAAGTAGATCTGATCTCCCTTCCCATCTATGTACTAATGATAGCAGCACGAGGATTACACATAATCAGTGTTGATTGCGAAAGTGAAGTTCCACTTTCAGGTATTCAGGCGGTCATGAGTGCTGGCACTGGAGATCCTCCCCATTCAAGCTCGTCTATTGATTTTCGTTCGCTCAGACATATTATTGGGTTTCCATTGATGGAGCACAGACAGGGACAAGGTACTCAGATCTGTGAAAGGAAATCTGCAGCTAAACAAGACGCTGATTGAAGAAGTCGTCCTCTCGAAAGCCGGCCGCACACCGAGCGAAACCTTGGCTGCTTACTGATGAATCGCCCAAAATGTACTCAGTGGGTGGCCCTGCTGGCTGCCTCCCGCCCGGTATCTCTCCAAAAACTGAAGAAGCAGGTCTGAGAATTGCTGGCTGATCAGTGCCTGCATCCAATAAGGTGTGTCATCCAATCAGATGCGTCGTCCAATCAGATGCGGTCACTGTTGGGAGTATTCTGAGATGCCGATTGTCCGATCGCTGCAGTGTGAGACTTGCGGCTGTGCAGTGTGGATACCTTTTTATTTTTCGTCTACTTACTGATTCCCTGTAGACAATGGTGACGTAGCCTTCCCAGGGGGCATCTCTGCGGCTGCAACTACCTCACCCCTACCTTCAGAGTATCAGTAAGTAAAAAAGAAAAGGGGGGGGGGGTTGAAGGTGCGGTTGCCTACAGGGAAATCCTGTACCTAAACTGTGAGCTCTTGCAGTATTGTCACACTATGCATGATCAGGTAAGTAAGATTATTTCCTCCCTAGTGTCAGGTTTGAAGATTTAGACAGTAGGGATAGGGTTTGTGGTCCTCTTTTCCTGCTCCCCACCACCCCTTTAAACAGTTCCTAATAGCTGGGGGGAGGGGGGGGGGGGGCGCTGGGCTGAAAGGATTGGTGAGCATGTGATCGCTGTCACAGTGGTCACATGACATAAGCCGATCCTTGTTCTCGACAGCTCAGTCTGCGCAGGGAGCGCCTTCTCAGCACACAGGGGGAGGGGTTTAGGCAGTATTGAGAAGATGGGAAGGGGGAGGGGTTTAGGCAGTATTAGAAGATGGGAAGGGGGAGGGGTATAAGCAGTATTGGGCAGGGGATTAGGCAGTGTTGGGAAGGAGGAGGGGATTAGGCAAGTGTTGGGAAAATGGGAAGGGGGAGGGGCATAGGCAGTATTGGGCAGTTGGGGAGGGGATTAGGCAGTGTTGGGAAAATGGAAAGGGGGAGGGGCTTAGGCAGTATTGGGCAGTTGGGGAGGGGATTAGACAGTGTTGGGAAAATGGAAAGGGGGAGGGGCATAGGCAGTATTGGGCAGTTGGGGAGGGGATTAGGCAGTGTTGGGAAAATGGAAAGGGGGAGGGGCATAGGCAGTATTGGGCAGTTGGGGAGGGGATTAGGCAGTGTTGGGAAAATGGAAAGGGGGAGGGGCTTAGGCAGTATTGGGCAGTGAGGGGATTAGGCAGTGTTGGGAAAATGGGAAGGGGGAGGGGCATAGGCACTATTGGGCCGATGGGGAGAGGATTAGGCAGTAATGGGAATTTCAGATTGAGGTATGTCCATATAAGAAAAATGACGTCACAAGCTGCACTACAGCAACCACCAAGCAAAACTGCTCTAAAAAACACGGACACGTCCAATCAGAACAAGCTGTTCATCACTTTCCCACATCTTTATCTACAACACACATTATATGACTCTAAGAGATGAGTACTCACCATCGCAGTGCTATTTTGATGGGTGTGGTGAGGCAGGAGGTGAAGAGGTCGGCGGGAAGGTCCGGGTTCATAGGCAGCAATTCTACCGCGTCACAGGCCGCCAGCTGAATGCAGTTCTTCATGGAGGGCGGCAACGGCATCTGTGCCAGCGGGTGGCTGGGGGTGATGGCCGCAACCTGAAAATGACATCACAGGAATGAGTTTTAGACATGGACTAAGGGCCTACCCTCAGTCGAGCGTTACCCATAATACTCCTCATCCCAGTCAATGGTTCTTTCCTTCTTCTGGTTTCTCCAATCAAAGATTCCCAACAATCCCTCCCCCTGGACCTCCAAGTCTCACTCATTGCAAACTCCATTCATAGATGAAAACACCGGAAATGACATCTCTATGTACTAATAGTTCAAGATGAATCGCGCCAAAACACTCAACTTCTATCAGAATACAAAATGTTCTACAAAGGGATGCGGAGATAAAAGCCGCCATACAAAACAGACAATTGTTCAGAAATCACACAACAAAACCCCAAAGAAATCAGGTGAAACACACATTGTCCAAAACAAACAGCTTTCTCCAATGTGAGAACGCGAGGGGAACGCGAGGAGAACGCGATGAGATAGCGAGGAGAACGCGATGAGATAGCGAGGAGATAGCGAAGAGATAGCGAGGAGAACGCGATGAGATAGCGAGGAGATAGCGAAGAGATAGCGAGGAGATAGCGAGGAGATAGCGAAGAGATAGCGAGGAGATAGCGAGGAGATAGCGAGGAGATAGCGAGGAGATAGCGAGGAGATAGCGGAGCGAACGCGAGGAGATAGCGGAGCGAACACGAGGAGATAGCGGAGCGAACGCGAGGAGATAGCGGAGCGAACGCGAGGAGATAGCGGAGCGAACGCGAGGAGATAGCGAAGAGAACGTGAGGAGATAGCGGAGCGAACGCGAGGAGATAGCGGAGCGAACGCGAGGAGATAGCGAAGAGAACGCGAGGAGATAGCGAAGAGAACGCGAGGAGATAGCGAAGAGAACGCGAGGAGATAGCGAAGAGAACGTGAGGAGATAGCGAAGAGAACGTGAGGAGATAGCGAAGAGAACGTGAGGAGATAGCGAAGAGAACGTGAGGAGACAGCGAAGAGAACGTGAGGAGACAGCGAAGAGAACGTGAGGAGATAGCGGAGCGATCGTAAGGAGATAGCGAAGAGAACAAAGAGAACACAAAGAGAACGTGAAGAGATGCAAAGTAGATATTTGCCAGCACACCATGGATCGAAACAAAGTAGTGTCCAAACGGATTATTTATTGCATGATCACAACACAAGGAGAGTGCAACGTTTCGGAGTCACGCAGGACCCCTTCGTCAGGCATGTGATGAACGTGAGGAGAACGCGAGGAGAGCGTGAAGAGAATGCAAGAAGAATGTTTAGAGATTGCCAAGAGAATGCAAAGAGAATAGTACCAGGTGAGTGCCAGGAAAATGGGGGAGAATGCGAAAAAAATGCAAAAAGAAGGTGGAGATTGCAAAGGGAATGCGAGGAGAGTGCGAGAATGTAAGGAGAATGTGAAGAATGCGAAGAGAATGTGAAAAGCAGAAGAGTTCTCCACCAGGAATGAAGTGAAGAATTTTTTTAGGAAGACCTAGAATGGTTAAAGCTTTTTCGTACAGGGAAAACTAATTTGGCTGAGCCCCTCCTGGGGATGACAGGGAGAGACGTTCGTTCTGAAGCCCGCTGTCTGGTGACGTCACAGAGACGGTCCAGGCTTAGAAAAGATCCCGACATTATGGTTGGGATCCACCCAGAAGCCTGGACCAACAACTGGCTCCGCCTCTCAGGACACCACTGAGATCCTGAGCCAGCTGCTCCTGCCCCCTCCGCAGCCAGGCACTCCAGTGAGCACTGGAGGGACAGAGCAGAGAGTCGGACACTGACTGTCACCACTTTGAGCGATCAGCGGCTAGGGGACAGATGCAGATGGGATCGGTGCTGCAGCCATCTAGGGGGGTGATATTTTTGTTTTTGTGATTCCCAAATTTCTCTTTTAATTGTGCCTAAAATTAACCCCCCCCCTCCCCCCCCCCAAAAAAAAAAATCACATTGTCTTGAATTCCTCTTAAAAAAAACATGTACTGTCGCCTGCAGTGTGAGATCATCTAAGGAGTGAGATTTAAAGATGTTAGTACTATTCTGCTCACCGTTCTCCTCGCTGGAAGGGAAGCTGTACCTGGGAACCTGCAGCGCAAGGATCACTCTGCTTCCACCTTAGCCAAGATGTGGGGCTGCCCTTCAACTCTCCCGCTACTTCCTGAATATTCCCCAGTAATCATCAGATCACCAGAATAAAAAAACAAAGGCACACTCCTCTACCAAGTTGGCTGCTTCAGGTATGGCAAGTTAGTAATGGGTAAAATATCAATTGCAGTAAGACCACAGGACACATCCCGTCCCTCGGCTCACATATCACCTACAGCTCAGGGTCTCTCTAAAAGCCTTTCCGTCTGTCTACTTGGGATGAATAAGGATTGATTTACTAAAACTGGAGAGTGCAAAAACTGGTGCAGCTGTGCATGGCAGCCAATCAGCTTCCAGGTTTTACTGGTAAAGCTTAATGGAAAAAAACGTTTTAGTAGATCTTCTCCTATGTGTCACGAGGACACCACTCATCCTCCTCCCCTCCCCAAAAGCATTTGAGGTTTTTTTTTTTTATTGGTGAATGGGTGAGTGACAGTATAAGACCCCACTTCCTCAAGTCTTACCTAGGTGAGAATGACATAATTCGTCCAACCCCCCCACCCCCCACCCCCACCCTTCTCACAGCACCATGATAACCTCCACATTCCTCAGATGTCATAGCCGGATGCCAAATCAAAGATGGCGGTGCCGGGGACCAGTAGTGGTGAGAAGAATCGTCTCTGGGAAGACAGCGCTGGACTCCATTGGACAATACGATACCGGATTTTTAAACAGGAATTGTATCTGCTGACTTTATCTTTAAATTTCCAGGAGAAGAGTTCCTCTATAGGGTGAATGTAAAGCCAAAATGTTTTCTTTTAGTTCTGGACAGAATGTGGAGGAGGCGCCAGAACCTCTGCAATGTTATACCTGTAGTCTGTGATAGAACCTCTGCTGGGCTATACCTGCAGTCTGTGATAGAACCTCTGCTGGGCTATACCTGCAGTCTGTGATAGAACCTCTGCTGGGCTATACCTGCAGTCTGTGATAGAACCTCTGTAATGTTATACCTGCAGTCTGCGATAGAACCTCTGCTGGGGCATACCGGCAGTCTGTGATAGAACCTCTGCTGGGGCATACCTGCAGTCTGTGATAGAACCTCTGCTGGGGCATACCTGCAGTCTGTGATAGAAGCTCTGCTGGGTTATACCCGCAGTCTGTGATAGAACCTCTGCTGGGGCATACCTGCAGTCTGATGGAACCTCTGCTGGGCTATACCTGCAGTCTGTGATAGAACCTCTGTAATGTTATACCTGCAGTCTGCGATAGAACCTCTGCTGGGGCATACCTGCAGTCTGTGATGGAACCTCTGCTGGGGCATACCTGCAGTCTGTGATGGAGCCTCTGCTGGGGCATACCTGCAGTCTGTGATGGAACCTCTGCTGGGGCATACCTGCAGTCTGTGATGGAGCCTCTGCTGGGGCATACCTGCAGTCTGTGATGGAGCCTCTGCTGGGGCATACCTGCAGTCTGTGATAGAAGCTCTGCTGGGTTATACCCGCAGTCTGTGATAGAACCTCTGCTGGGGCATACCTGCAGTCTGATGGAACCTCTGCTGGGGCATACCTGCAGTCTGTGATGGAGCCTCTGCTGGGGCATACCTGCAGTCTGTGATAGAACCTCTGCTGGGCTATACCTGCAGTCTGTGATAGAACCTCTGCTGGGGCATACCTGCAGTCTGATGGGACCTCTGCTGGGGCATACCTGCAGTCTGTGATAGAACCTCTGCTGGGGCACACCTGCAGTCTGTGATGGAACCTCTGCTGGGGCATACCTGCAGTCTGTGATGGAACCTCTGCTGGGGCATACCTGCAGTCTGTCTCCTGCAAGGGAGATCCACCAATACTACAGTCCCTGGTAACCATTGTCGCCATAAAAGAGTAATGGGAATTCCAACAGTAAGAAGTGGCCCAGAGACAGGAGGAGAGGGAAACCTCCAATCAACATCTCTGCTCTGGAGACAATTATCTTCAATGGAAGATCTCCTCTAACTTCCTGTTCTGGTCTCTGGGACAGGAAATCTCCACAATGGGACAAAGACAACAAAAATTCCACCTGACCGGGATCTAACCGATCCCTACTGTATGCTGACCAGACTACAAAATAAAAAGTTTTAGCTTTTTATTATACTTTACCCTCCCCCCCACCATACAGTGTACCCTTCCTATCCACCCTCTGAGCTCCCCCGCCCAAACACCGAGAGCTCTCACCCCCACCCTTTGTAATGACAACTCTCATCTGTTGGCCGTAGTCATTGCCAGGGCTGGTGTTGGTCGTGGTCATGGCCGGAGCGGAGGCTGGTTGTGGCTGGGATTGATAGCGATTGTTGCTTCGGCCGTTTCCTGTCTCTGTGGATGGAGGAATTTGTCTATTCTAACAATTCAATGTTCTTCCAGATACAGGAGTCTCTCTCGCTCTGCTGAATGAAAGCAATGGTGTATAATATACAATGGGACATTTCAGTCATCTATGAATATTTGTCATAACTTTTACTGAGGACCCATGTTTTGGGGGAGGGGGGGGGGGGTTGAACTTGCAGTAATGTTTGCAAAAATCAGAATCAAATAAAAAAATATCAGTTTTTTATTTTTTTATTTTAAAAATCATTGATTTTTATCCATCTCGATCTGCGGCAGCTGTAATTTTCTGTAAAATGCAATATGGCCACCAGGAGGCTCTGTACATAGATGGTATGCCCCCCCAAAAAATGTCCTGTGCTTGTGCTTGTGTGATTGGCTGCACTAAGTCTTCACTAAGATACAAGTCAGATTTTGGGCATCCCCTGCAATACAAATGTCATTTTTGGTGAGATCCTCCCAAAAGGGAAACCATGTCTAAAGGGATGCAGACCCTGCTACTTTCCTCAGGACCCTGCAGGTGCAGCAGCTGATTGATAATGATAAAGTCATTCCCATTCACAGTCGCATTGCACATGGATGTATATACAATAATTCTGCGCTACCTGAAGGGGGGGGGGGAATGGAGAGCAGCTAACACAACCAACAAATGTGGAAAACAGACAAAAGCAAAATAAGTGTAGCGCTAAGGGGGGAATAAAAAATGGGGCCTAAGAACTGGCAGTTCAAAGTTCATATGCTGACAAAAAACATCCTTGGAGAAAAGATGGAAATGTGGAGTCCTCTGGAACAAATCACAACTTCGGTACAAATCCTCTGTAGAGGGAGCCCGCACACCACCAATGATAATAAAGAGGCTTACCAGACTTGGTGGACCCAACAAGGCATACGCCAGGTGAGGTCAATCAGGCTAAAGTGGTGCTGGGCTGGAACGAGTGCAGAAGAGCAGGGATGGTGGAATGACTTCCACGTGACTGTGTTCCTCCAACGTGGTCCGGCTCAAAGGTCTTGTCACTCGAATCCGTGTTAGGATGAATGAAGGAAAAAAGGATGGGCCAAATAGTGTGAATCCGTATAAATGAAAATTTATTAAAATATAAAGCATACACTCACTTGGAAAGTGTCTAAAAAACAGCGCTGTGAAGAAGTGGCAACAGTGGGGTCCTACCCGATGCGTTTCGTCTGCATAGACGTCATCTGGGGGGACAAGATGACGTCTATTCAGACGAAACGCGTCGGCTAGGACCCCACTGTTGCCACTTCTTCACAGCGCTGTTTTTTAGACACTTTCCAGGTGAGTGTATGCTTTATATTTTAATAAATTTTCATTTATACGGATTCACACTATTTGGCCCATCCTTTTTTCCTTCATTCATCCTAACACGGATTCGAGTGACAAGACCTTTGAGCCAGACCACGTTGGAGGAACACAGTCACGTGGAAGTCATTCCACCATCCCTGCTCTTCTGCACTCGTTCCAGCCCAGCACCACTTTAGCCTGATTGACCTCACCTGGCGTATGCCTTGTTGGGTCCACCAAGTCTGGTAAGCCTCTTTATTATCATTGGTGGTGTGCGGGCTCCCTCTACAGAGGATTTGTACCGAAGTTGTGATTTGTTCCAGAGGACTCCACATTTCCATCTTTTCTCCAAGGATGTTTTTTGTCAGCATATGAACTTTGAACTGCCAGTTCTTAGGCCCCATTTTTTATCCCCCCCTTAGCGCTACACTTATTTTGTTTTTGTCTGCATTGCACATGGACACAGGGATTTCTTCAGAATAACAAAAGGAAGGAATCTGCTACAAAGTTCGTTACAATCCCTGCAATGTACAGAGATCACCCAGAAGAAGCGGAGTTGGTCCAAAGCAGCCCAAACACACAATTTCCTTTCCTACGTGCTGCGATCGCATATCATTCTGTATGAAGCTCCCTCAGCTGTGTGATTGCAACTGAACGAACAAAAACCAGCAGGTCAGACTTCAGTGAGACCTCCATTCATAGACATCCAGCACACTGGTTGGAGCGTTCTTCAATGATTTGGACGGACAGTTAGCAGGTAAGGCGGCCATAGATGGCAGGGGTAATTTCGTGGAACACACACATTATGTTAGTCGACTAAAATACGACTAAAACTAAATATAACTTAAAAATGAACCCCGCTACAGGCTCAGACACAGGAATGAGGGGCAATTACTGAAAGGCGTACTTCTCCTGTACCCCAATCCTGTCTGGTGGTAAGTCGGCTACGTAAGGCGAGCCCCCGCAGTGGCCAAGCTGTCAGTCTGCCGTCACATGAAAGATGACGAAGGCGGCAATAGTAGGGCGTCATGGTGAGCGGAAATTTCTGGATGAATCAGAAAACATCGGGGGAATTTCCTGACGATTCTTTGGCAGATGGCAGGTGAGCGGCAGAGCGGAGTCGTGTGGCTTCAAATACCTACAGATGGAGGAAGAGAGCCTGAGACAAACACAGCAATCTGGATGGATAGAGAGCATGCCAAACCACAATGCACGCAACGCAGATAACCCCGGCTACAATGCGGTGAGGTCACAGCTTAATAATGCCCTCCCTCCTGCAGAAGACACTTTCCTCGAATCTCCTGAAATCTCTCTTTATGACTTGCTGGCACACAGCTAAAATCAGGCTTACAGTGGGCGTTGCCGTAGTTTTGCACAGTTTAAAACTGCACCTGAGGTCACAGAAATGGATATTACTTTATACAGATGTGGGGGCTTAGTGGGGGGGGGGGGGCAACACTCCTGCCTGGTCTGCGGTATGGATCCCAACCAGGACACCACCTGCTTGTAGTTTGCATGCCCTCCAGGTACTCCGCCTTCCTCCCACACTACACAGGGAGGGTTCATTGTCTCCTGTCTATAGTGGCCCCAGTATGTGTATGTATGTGAGAAGAGGAGCTGACAATCTAAGGTCCCCAAGGGCTGTGAATGCACATTTCATAAAGAGCTGCTGTGCAGATTCACGTTCTTCGCTCCTCGAAGTTCCATCTTGACGAAGGCTGCTCAATGAGCACCCCCCACCCCCAACTCCGTATACCTCGGCCAATGGGGAGCTGTATAATCCCCCGCACCCCCTTCTCTGTATACCTCAACCAATGGGGAGCTGTACAAACCCCCGGGGACCCCCTTCAAAGTATACTGAGACCAATGGGGAGCTGTACGATCCCCCAAATCCCCTTCTCTGTATACCTCAACCAATGGGGAGCTGCACAATCCCCCGCACCCCCATCTCTGTATACTTCCACCAATAGGGAGCTGTACAATCCCCCGCACCTCTGTCTCTGTATAACTCTGCCAATGGGGAGCTGTACCATCCCCTGCACCCCCTTCTTTGCATACCTCGACCAATAAGGAGCTGTACAATCCACCGCAATCCCTTCTTTATATACCTTGACCAATAGGGAGCTGTACAATCCCCTGCACCTCCATCTCGTATACCTCGACCAATGGGGAGCCGTACAATCCCCTACTCATCCAATAGGGAAACTTGTTCCGGTGACAATCAGAGGCGGGGAAATCGTCCAATGGGAGCACTTATTCTGGTGATGGATGTCAGAGAAGGGGAAATCATCCAATCCAATGTCACCGCAACAAGTGTCCCCATTGGATGATTTCCCTCCTCTGACAGCTGTCACTGCAACAAGTGTCCCCATTGGATGATTTCTTTTTTGGGCCTGTACTGGAATTCTAAACATAGACTGCAATAAAACACTAAAAACATAACATCTTTACTCTTCCCGTGCCCTATGAAGAAGCGCCCTGGCTGAAAGCATAATGGGGCAGGGAAGGAGCGCACTGGCTGGAGGTATAATGGCTCGGGGGAGGAGCCTCCTGCCTGGAGGTATAACGGGGTGGGGAGGAGCCTCCTGCCTGGAGGTATAACGGGCGGGGAGGAGCCTGCTGCCTGGAGGTATAACGGGGCGGGGAGGAGCCTCCTGCCTGGAGGTATAAGAGGGCGGGAAGGAGCCTCCTGCCTGGAGGTATAACGGGGCGGGGAGGAGCCTCCTGCCTGGAGGTATAACGGGGCGGGGAGGAGCCTCCTGCCTGGAGGTATAACGGGGCGGGGAGGAGCCTCCTGCCTGGAGGTATAACGGGGCGGGGAGGAGCCTCCTGCCTGGAGGTATAACGGGGCGGGGAGGAGCCTCCTGCCTGGAGGTATAACGGGGCGGGGAGGAGCCTCCTGCCTGGAGGTATAACGGGGCGGGGAGGAGCCTCCTGCCTGGAGGTATAACGGGGCGGGGAGGAGCCTCCTGCCTGGAGGTATAACGGGGCGGGGAGGAGCCTCCTGCCTGGAGGTATAACGGGGCGGGGAGGAGCCTCCTGCCTGGAGGTATAACGGGGCGGGGAGGAGCCTCCTGCCTGGAGGTATAACGGGGCGGGGAGGAGCCTCCTGCCTGGAGGTATAACGGGGCGGGGAGGAGCCTCCTGCCTGGAGGTATAACGGGGCGGGGAGGAGCCTCCTGCCTGGAGGTATAACGGGGCGGGGAGGAGCCTCCTGCCTGGAGGTATAACGGGGCGGGGAGGAGCCTCCTGCCTGGAGGTATAACGGGGCGGGGAGGAGCCTCCTGCCTGGAGGTATAACGGGGCGGGGAGGAGCCTCCTGCCTGGAGGTATAACGGGGCGGAGAGGAGCCTCCTGCCTGGAGGTATAACGGGGCGGGGAGGAGCCTCCTGCCTGGAGGTATAACGGGGCGGGGAGGAGCCTCCTGCCTGGAGGTATAACGGGGCGGGGAGGAGCCTCCTGCCTGGAGGTATAACGGGGCGGGGAGGAGCCTCCTGCCTGGAGGTATAACGGGGCGGGGAGGAGCCTCCTGCCTGGAGGTATAACGGGGCGGGGAGGAGCCTCCTGCCTGGAGGTATAACGGGGCGGGGAGGAGCCTCCTGCCTGGAGGTATAACGGGGCGGGGAGGAGCCTCCTGCCTGGAGGTATAACGGGGCGGGGAGGAGCCTCCTGCCTGGAGGTATAACGGGGCGGGGAGGAGCCTCCTGCCTGGAGGTATAACGGGCGGGGAGGAGCCTCCTGCCTGGAGGTATAACGGGGCGGGGAGGAGCCTCCTGCCTGGAGGTATAACGGGGCAGGGAGGAGCCTCCTGCCTGGAGGTATAACGGGGCGGGGAGGAGCCTCCTGCCTGGAGGTATAACGGGGCGGGGAGGAGCCTCCTGCCTGGAGGTATAACGGGGCGGGGAGGAGCCTCCTGCCTGGAGGTATAACGGGGCGGGGAGGAGCCTCCTGCCTGGAGGTATAACGGGGCGGGGAGGAGCCTCCTGCCTGGAGGTATAACGGGGCGGGGAGGAGCCTCCTGCCTGGAGGTATAACGGGGCGGGGAGGAGCCTCCTGCCTGGAGGTATAACGGGGCGGGGAGGAGCCTCCTGCCTGGAGGTATAAAGGGGCGGGGAGGAGCCTCCTGCCTGGAGGTATAACGGGGCGGGGAGGAGCCTCCTGCCTGGAGGTATAACGGGGCGGGGAGGAGCCTCCTGCCTGGAGGTATAACGGGGCGGGGAGGAGCCTCCTGCCTGGAGGTATAACGGGGCGGGGAGGAGCCTCCTGCCTGGAGGTATAACGGGGCGGGGAGGAGCCTCCTGCCTGGAGGTATAACGGGGCGGGGAGGAGCCTCCTGCCTGGAGGTATAACGGGGCGGGGAGGAGCCTCCTGCCTGGAGGTATAACGGGGCGGGGAGGAGCCTCCTGCCTGGCGGTATAACGGGGCGGGGAGGAGCCTCCTGCCTGGCGGTATAACGGGGCGGGGAGGAGCTTCCTGCCTGGAGGTATAACGGGGCGGGGAGGAGCCTACTGCCTTGAGGTATAATATGGTGGAGAGGAGCGCTCTGGCTAGAGGTATAATGGGGCGGAGGGGAGTGCTCTGGCTGGAGGTATAATGGGGCGGAGGAGCAGCGCTCTGGCTGGAGGCATAATGGGGCGGAGGAGCATCGCTCTGGCTGGAGGTATAATGGGGCGGAGGAGCAGCGCTCTGGCTGGAGGTATAATGGGGTGGAGGAGCAGCGCTCTGGCTGGAGGTATAATGGGGCGGAGGAGCAGCGCTCTGGCTGGAGGTATAATGGGGCGGAGGAGCAGCCCTCTGGCTGGAGGTACAATGGGGTGCAGAGGAGGGCTCCGGCTGGAGTTATAATGGGACGGAGAGGAGCGCTATGGCTGGAGGTATAATAGGGCGAAGAGGAGCTCTCTGGCTGGAGGTATAATAGGGCAGAGAGGAGCACTCTGGCTGGAGGTACAATGGGGCGGAGGAGCAGCGCTCTGGCTGGAGGTACAATGGGGCGAAGAGGACCGTGAACATCCTGTACCTTCCTGAAGCTGTGTGTGAAGTAGATGGAGAGAGTCGGGAAGCTGTGTGTGAAGTAGATGGAGAGGAAAGCCGGATTCTTCACAAGGACAAAACTAGGAAGAAGAAATGAGAAATATCTATTTATCACTCTCAGCGCCGTGTGCCCCCAGACACCGATACGTGGCCGGATATTACAGATCACAAATATGAGAAAACTTTCATTGCTGAACATTTCCTCCACAATGTATCCCCCGCTCATCGCCAATAATGCGGAGAGGAGAGTGTGAGGAGCGCAGGGCCTGCAGCTGAGACAACTCACCTGTCACTGGAGGAGAGAATGAGAAGAAGTGCCTTCCCTCGCCTCTCCTTTATATATACTGTATGTAACATTATACTGACCCTGAGCTTTTACAAAGTAATGGCTCCTGACACACAGGAGGATGGGGAGCAGTATAAACAGGCAGATGAGCTGTGTTTTTACGGCCCCTGACAGCCCACCTACCAGCACCAGCTGAGGTATGTACACATTGCCTCGGGCTTTGCATCGCAGTGCAGCAGTTAGCGGTTCTTCATAGCATCTGAGCACCACAAGCCAAAAAACACAATTAATTTTTAATTTAAAAAAATGACGACTTCTGCACACCACTGCTACAGTAAGGGGGCCAAATTCAGCCAGGGGTTCCTAAAGCCACCTTGGACAGACCTCCCACACTGACCACTGATGGAAAGATTTTAGTGGGGACTTTTAGTGGGGACTCCTGGGGACCCAGAAATACATTCTACACTCTTACTGGGGTAGGAAGGTGGTGAATGTCTCTCATTTGCTCTGACTGTGAAGATACACGACCTACCGTGAGCCATCACCTACCTATGTCCAGGTGACACATCCCCCAACCAACTTATGGGGAGGACTGCTGAGTGATGGTCCATACAATGGAAGAGTTCCTCTAGGACCACAGCCAAGGAGAATATTACCTTGCCACAAAAAAAATGAAAAGGGGACCCAACTCTGACAGATCCTGACCAATCAGTGCCTACCATTGTCAGAATTATGGAGAATACTTGCTCCGGGGCTGTGTTCTGTATTGCATTCTCCAGGAATGACATCACCACCACTGGGCCCGGTGACTGGAACAGCAGCTGTGCACGCAACGGTGCTGGGAAACAATTTGAGCCCAATTCCACGTTATCTTCTTTCTGGGAGGGAAGATAAGACAAACTCCTTCATACATGGAAGTCCTGAGAAGGGCCCTGGGCCCCAGCAGGAGAATAATGAAGGGGGGTGCAGCAAAACCAAGTCCAAGGAAGTAGGAGCTATCAAGGGAACCGGTTACTTGGCATGAAGGCACATTATCTGTTTGTTAACACGTGACCAACATATCCACATGAGCTTGATGAACATCCAACTCCAAATTCATGGCAATAATATGGAGTCCATAGCCCCCCAACCATCACACTGTGTGACTATAACATCTCCCACTCTTCTGGGAAGACTTCCCACAAGATTGTGGATGGTGTCGGTGGGAATTTGTCCCATCTGTGAGGTGGATGAGAAGACCCGACTCACAATTGGCATTGCAATTCATCCGGGGGGGATCGGTAGGGATGAGGTCAGGGCGGATCGGTAGGGATGAGGTCAGGGCGGATCGGTAGGGATGAGGTCAGGGCGGATCGGTAGGGATGAGGTCAGGGCGGATCGGTAGGGATGAGGTCAGGGCGGATCGGTAGGGATGAGGTCAGGGCGGATCGGTAGGGATGAGGTCAGGGCGGATCGGTAGGGATGAGGTCAGGGCGGATCGGTAGGGATGAGGTCAGGGCGGATCGGTAGGGATGAGGTCAGGGCGGATCGGTAGGGATGAGGTCGGGGGGGATCGGTAGGGATGAGGTCAGGGCGGATCGGTAGGGATGAGGTCAGGGCGGATCGGTAGGGATGAGGTCGGGGGGGATCGGTAGGGATGAGGTCGGGGCGGATCGGTAGGGATGAGGTCAGGGCGGATCGGTAGGGATGAGGTCAGGGCGGATCGGTAGGGATGAGGTCAGGGCGGATCGGTAGGGATGAGGTCAGGGCGGATCGGTAGGGATGAGGTCAGGGCGGATCGGTAGGGATGAGGTCAGGGGGATCGGTAGGGATGAGGTCAGGGGGGATCGGTAGGGATGAGGTCAGGGGGGATCGGTAGGGATGAGGTCAGGGGGATCGGTAGGGATGAGGTCAGGGGGATCGGTAGGGATGAGGTCAGGACACTGAAATTCCTTCACACCAAACTGGTCACCCCATGCACCACCGCAGAGCCCATCCTCCTCAAACTACACATACTAACAGCCCTGAAGAAGGGGGAGGGTTTACTCCCCAAAACGAGTTGACTAAATCTCTACGCTCAATTTTTTTAATAAAAGATTGTAATCCTTCCATTAGGTGTGGCGTAACTCAGAACACCGGGCGCTCCTCTCTCCCTATCCAGCTGAGCTGCTAAGTCACTGCCGGGAGGGAGGAGCAGGGTGAGCAGAGCTGCTGAGAGGGAGGAGCAGGGTGAGCAGAGCTGCTGAGAGGGAGGAGCAGGGTGAGCAGAGCTGCTGAGAGGGAGGAGCAGGGTGAGCAGAGCTGCTGAGAGGGAGGAGCAGGGTGAGCAGAGCTGCTGAGAGGGAGGAGCAGGGTGAGCAGAGCTGCTGAGAGGGAGGAGCAGGGTGAGCAGAGCTGCTGAGAGGGAGGAGCAGGGTGAGCAGAGCTGCTGAGAGGGAGGAGCAGGGTGAGCAGAGCTGCTGAGAGGGAGGAGCAGGGTGAGCAGAGCTGCTGAGAGGGAGGAGCAGGGTGAGCAGAGCTGCTGAGAGGGAGGAGCAGGGTGAGCAGAGCTGCTGAGAGGGAGGAGCAGGGTGAGCAGAGCTGCTGAGAGGGAGGAGCAGGGTGAGCAGAGCTGCTGAGAGGGAGGAGCAGGGTGAGCAGAGCTGCTGAGAGGGAGGAGCAGGGTGAGCAGAGCTGCTGAGAGGGAGGAGCAGGGTGAGCAGAGCTGCTGAGAGGGAGGAGCAGGGTGAGCAGAGCTGCTGAGAGAGAGGAAGAGGGTGAGCAGAGCTGCTGAGAGAGAGGAAGAGGGTGAGCAGAGCTGCTGAGAGAGAGGAAGAGGGTGAGCAGAGCTGCTGAGTGAGAGGAAGAGGGTGAGCAGAGCTGCTGAGAGAGAGGAACAGGGTGAGCAGAGCTGCTGAGAGAGAGGAACAGGGTGAGCAGAGCTGCTGAGAGAGAGGAACAGGGTGAGCAGAGAAGCTGAGAGAGAGGAGCAGGGTGAGCAGAGCTGCTGAGAGGGAGGAGCAGAGCTGCTGAGAGGGAGGAGCCGAGCTGCTGAGAGGGAGGAGCCGAGCTACTGAGAGGGAGGAGCAGAGCTGCTGAGAGGGAGGAGCAGAGCTGCTGAGAGGGAGGAGCAGAGCTGCTGAGAGGGAGGAGCAGAGCTGCTGAGAGGGAGGTGCAGAGCTGCTGAGAGGGAGGAGCAGAGCTGCTGAGAGGGAGGAGCAGAGCTGCTGAGAGGGAGGAGCAGAGCTGCTGAGAGGGAGGAGCAGAGCTGCTGAGAGGGAGGAGCAGAGCTGCTGAGAAGGAGGAGCAGAGCTGCTGAGAAGGAGGAGCAGAGCTGCTGAGAGGGAAGAGGAGCAGGGTGTGGAGAGCTGCTGAGAGGGAAGAGGAGCAGGGTCTGGAGAGCTGCTGAGAGGGAAGAGGAGCAGGGTGAGCAGAGCTGCTGAGTGGGAGGAGCAGGGTGAGCAGAGCTGCTGAGTGGGAGGAGCAGGGTGAGCAGAGCTGCTGAGTGGGAGGAGCAGGGTGAGAAGAGCTGCTGAGTGGGAGGAGCAGGGTGAGAAGAGCTGCTGAGTGGGAGGAGCAGGGTGAGCAGAGCTGCTGGGTGGGAGGAGCAGGGTGAGCAGAGCTGCTAAGGAGCAGGGTGAGCAGAGCTGCTGAGGAGGAGGAGCAGCAGGGTGAGCAGAGCTGCTGAGAGGGTGACCAGAGCCAAGTCACTGCTGGGAGGGAGGAGCAGGGTGAGTCACTGATCGGAGGGGGAAACTTAGCTGCTGATTCAGTGCTGGGAAAGAGCAGCAGGAAAAGTTTGTCACTGTTCAGAGGGAGAGGTAGGGTGAAATAACCTGCCGAGTCACCTCTGGGGGAGGGGGCAGAGTTATTGGAGTTGCCAAGAAAGGAGCAGAGATGTTAAGTCTGCTCTTTTGAATAGGTATATATTTAAATGCCAAAAAAGCCAGCAAGAGGTTCCCTTTATTTATCACAGGGAGTACACAGGCCTCCAAATAGGAGTGATGTCCTCCCCCTTCCCTCCTAGTCTTCCATCCCCGGCTCCTGGAATTAGTTCGCTGTGGAGCAGTTCTCCTGACCTTATTAATACCCTCTTCTGAAATTAGACGTTTGTTTTGAAAGTGAGCAAGATTACAATCATTTGGATGCTTTGGGTGCCAATTATAGGCGAACGCACAGCGCCGGATTCAGGTCTTCGTAGCCGAGAAATAAATGAGCTCTCACTGAATTCTCAGAGCTCATAATTAGGTAATGCTCAGTGAAAACTCTCCCTCCCCCATACATATGCATGGATGGGAAATGGAGCAGCGGGTGGATAGCAGGGAACAGCGGCTCGGGCCGGACACAGAACCACCTTAGTAACGCCGCGAGAGAGGTGTGAAGAAGGAAATTCTGAGAAACCGCAGCAGCACAATGAGAACTCCATTTTTCTTGTTCATAAAGATGGAAAGCCCGAGGCGGTGCAGGAGAAGGAGTCTGTAAATCATAGAAACAGCAAAACTCTCCTGACAACAATTCTTTGTATGAAATAATTATCCCCCGTGCAGCCGATATACATCAGGCCTGAGATATGGAACCGCCGAGCAGGAAGAACTCTGGATCAGGTCCCTCACCTTCCGAGGCTTGTAGAGCAATAGACGGCCAAACCTGGAGGATGGATGCCTATGTCTGAGGAGAGGGGTCTCTAAACTTTATAAAGACAGGGGCACTTAACTGTCCTTCAGACTTCAAGGAAGAGGGGGGCAGACTGTGGCCAGAGGGAGTAGAAAAAGTCCCGAAGTCAGAGGGAATCATTTGTGTCAACGGGAGGAATAGTGCCCCATCATTAGTATCAGTGGGAGGAGCTCTGCCCACCATCAGACATTACAGAGGGGGTCACAGGTTGGAAATCACGGGGGACATTACAAAGGGGGTCACAGCTTGGAAATCACGGGAGACATTAACCCTTTCATGACTAGGCATATTTTTGAAATTTGTTTACAAGTTAAAATCCGTATTTTTTGCTAGAAAATTACTTAAGAGCCTCCAAACATTATATACATTTTTTAGCAGAGAATCTAGGGAATAAAATGGCGATTGTTGCAATATTTCACAGGGTATTTGAGCAGCGGTTTTTGGGAAAAGGGACACTTTCATGAATTTTAAAAAAAACAAACAGTAAAGATACCCCAATTTTTTTGTATAATGTGAAAGATGATGTTACGCCGAGTAAATAGATACCAAACATGTCACGCTTTATAATTGCAAGCACTCGTGGCATGGCGACAAACTACGGTACCTAAAAATCTCCATAGGCGACGCCCTAATTTTTTTTTACAGTTACCAGGTTAGAGTTACAGAGGTCGTCTAGTGCTAGAATTATTGCTCTCGCTCTGACGATCGTGGCGATACCTCACATGTGTGATTTGAACACTATTTCCATATGCGGGCACGACTTCCGTATGCGTTTTCTTTGCTGCGCGAGCTCGCGGGAACGGGCGATTTTATATTTATAAATTGTGTTTAAAAAAAAAAAATTTTTTGATCACTTTTATTGCTGTCACAAGGAATGTAAACATCTCTTGTGACAGTAATAGGTGGTGACAGGTACTCTTTATCGATTTTGGGACTCTTTACACCCATAATTTAGACCCCCGATCCCCCTTTGCACTTCAAAGTATTCAGATCGTCGAAAACGGCGATTGTTTACGATTAGATAATTGTTTACGATTAGGAGGCTGGAACAAAGCCGTCCTTCCCCAGCCGCCGGAGGCAGCCGATTGGTCATCGGGCCTCCCGATGGAACAGGAGGCCCGGTAAGAGAGGCGGGAGGCGGCAGGAGGGGGGACGTCCCCTCCCGCTCCTCCGGGATAACAGCGAAGCGGCTTTTAGCCGCATTGGTTGTTATAACTGGATAGCCGATCGCCGGCTCTAAAAAACAGTATCGGGATAATGCCTGCAGCTGCGGGCATTATCCCGGTATAACCCCGGAAAGCAGAGTACGCACATCTGCGTACGCTCGACGGGAAGGGGTTATAGAGGGAGTACCAGGTTGGAAATCACGGGAGACATTACAAAGGGGGTCACAGCTTGGAAATTACAAATGGGGACATTACAAAGAGGGGGGGGAGGGGTCACAGCTTGGAATTTATGAGGGACATTACAAAGTGAGTCACAGCTTGTAAATCACGGGGGGACATTACAAAGGGGAGGGTCATACGTTGGAAATCATGGGGTAAATTACAAAGGGGGTCACAGGTTGGAAATCACAGGGGCACATTACAAAAGGGGTCACAGCTTGTAAATTACAGGGGACATTACAAAGAGGGGGGTCACAGCTTGGAAATCACAGGGGACATTACAAAGGGGGTCACAGGTTGGAAATCATGGGGGGCATTGCAAAGGGGGGGTCACAGGTTGGAAATCACAGGGACATTACAAAGGGGGTCACAGGTTGGAAATCATTGGGGACATTACAAAGGGGGGGGTCACAGGTTGGAAATCACGGGTGGACATTACAAAGGGGGTCACAGGTTGGAAATCATGGGGGAAGTTACAAAGAGGGGGTCACAGGTTGGAAATCACAGGGGACAATACAAAAAAGGGGGGTCTCAAGTTGGAAATCACGGGGGGACATACAAAGGGGGTCACAGCTTGTAAATTTACGGTGAAAGAGGGGGGTCACAGCTTGGAAATCACCAGGGACATTACAAAGGGGGGGTCACAGGTTGGAAATCACGGGGGACATTACAAAGGGGGGGGGTCACAGGTTGGAAATCACGGGGGACATTACAAAGGGGGGGGTCACAGGTTGGAAATCACAGGGGACACTACAAAGGGGGTCACCACTTGTAAATTATGGGGGACATTAAAAAGAGGGGGTCACAGGTTGGAAATCACAGGGGACAATACAAAAAAGGGGGGGGTCACAGGTTTTGAAATCATGGGGGACATTACAAAAGAGGGGGTCACAGGTTGGAAATCACAGGGGGACATACCAAGGGGGTCACAGCTTGTAAATTACGGGGAAAGAGGGGGGTCACAGCTTGGAAATTACAAATAGGGACATTACAAAGAGGGGGGGGGGTCACAGCTTGGAAATCATGGGGGACATTACAAAAGGGGTCACAGCTTGGAATTTATGAGGAACATTACAAAGTGGGTCACGGGGGGACATACAAAGGGGGTCACAGCTTGTAAATTACGGGGAAAGAGGGGGTCACAGCTTGGAAATCACCGGGGACATTACAAAGGGAGGGTCACAGGTTGGAAATCATGGGGGACAATACACAGGGAGTCACAGGTTGGAAATCACGGGGGTATTTCAAATGGGGTCACAGCTTGGAAATTACAGGGGGACATCCTGCAGGTGGAGCCCCATGGAGGTACATTAAGCAGGTGTCAGATTCTACAAAGAGCTTACATTAGATTGCGTCAACTTCAGACAAATAAAAGTAGAAATTATCCTGTAAATGTCAGCAGATTTTATGTGCAGAGCATTCCGCCTCTTGCTGCCACATTTACATTCCGTGCACGACTGAATTTACACAATCTGCCCACATGGCAGCGCTACGCCAATTCTGCAATTCCAGGCAGAGAGATGGAGGAGGAGGGGGAGCTCAAGGCCACTTACAGCAGTACAAAGGCTTCAGTGATGTACAATTCATCCCGTATGTCCTTCCTGGTTAGTCCCAGGTTATACATTACAGATGAAATTCTGAAAACTGCACTGAATCAGCCGGGAAAGTAAAGTGCACCTGTGCTCACGCGTACAGCAGATAGGAGGCGCTATTCATCTAGAGCACCACGACCCCCCCCCCCCCCTGAAATCTAACCTTCCCAGGACATTTTAGCTACTCTGTCATGCAACATTGTCCCAAAAATAATTTTATATCATTACTTTAAGAGAAAGAGAGCTTGGTGAAAAGGTTATAAATGATCCCCCAATCAAATAAATGAACCCCTACCCCCTTGAATCTGCGGCTTTCTACAATCCCTCCTATTCAGCACGTTCTCCATTGTAAGAGAAATGGGTGGGCCTTTGAATGCACACCCAGGAAGTGTCCGCATTTGTGATTGCCAATAGGAATGTTTGGAGGCGGGTGTGGGGTGGGGCTAAGCTCTCCCCTGCATAAACTGCCCAAGATTCGTATTAGAGCGCCCGGATCCCCATTGGAAGTTCCTGACTTTGCATGCGTTGTACATGGCTGCTGGGGGTCAGTATGAGTTCCTGCGTGCTTCCAATGCAACCTCCCCCCCCCCCCCCCCCCATACACTACCCTTACCTTTAGCCCCCCCTCCCAGGGACTCCTCCCTTTCCTTCACACCCCCAATAGACTTCCCTTACCCGCCCAGAAACTCTTCCCTTTCCTTTACACCCCCCCATAGCCTTCCCTTTCCTTTACCCCCCCAAATATACTTCCCTTTCCTCTACAACCCCCCCCCCCATACACCTATTAACTGGACACATTACTCCCTACATACATACAGGAGTAACATGTAACATACTGCAAAAAGGTGAACTTGGCCTTAAGGCCCCTCCCACACAATCCGACCGATCGGATCCGCCTGTCCGTTTTTTTTAGGAGGCTCCGGGCCACCCATTGACTTCTATGGCGAGGCGGATGTCAGCGGATATGTGTCCGCTGACACCCGCCTGGAATCCGATCCGACAAGATCCGCTAAAAACAGACGTATGGCGATACGTTTGCCATTCGTCCAGCAGGTCGGGTCGGATGAAAACCACCAGGCTGTCCGGTTTCATTCGATCTCCCCATAGAGGAGAGCGAGGCTCTGACAGGTCCGTCTCAGTGCAGTGAACGGAGACGGACCTGTTATCCGCCTGCTCATCGAGGGATCAACAAACCGACCCCCCCGCTGAGCAGGCGGAGTCTGTCAAAACGGATCCGCCCCGTGTGAAAGGGGCCTTAAAAGAAAAAAGAAGAATAAAGAAATTTTCCACTTTTATAATATTGGAAAGCAAATCATAATAAAAATAATAAGTCAACTAAATTCAGTGTAATTAGGAGGGATGGGAGCTCAGTGTGTGTCTTACCTCCAGCTCCTGCTCCCTCTGCAGAGCGAACTGCTTGAAAGACTTGACGATGAGCCCTGCGTTGGAGCAATCGTAGACGAAGATTGAAGGGCTGCCCATCCAGGTCTGCAGGTCGTATATGGAGAGCGGGATGTACTGCGTGTAATTCTACAACAAAGAAGAAGAAAGTAATTGGTAAGTTTTCTGCTTCCCAAAGAACATAAGAGAGAGCTCATTGGTGCGGAGGAATCAGATATGGCGGATCAGCCACAGCTGGCTGTCCCAGGAGTCCTCCCGGGTTTATCCCTCTGACTGGCACCAAGCACGCCGGGTGTGCCGGACATGCACACTATACTGTGGATATAAAAAGTCTGCACACCCCTGTTAAAATGTCAGGTTTCTGTAATGTAAAAATATTAGACAAAAGATAAATCATTTCAGAACTTTTTCCACCTTTAACCACTTGAGGTCCGGGCCATAGCCGAATGACGGCTACAGCGCGGACCTCAATCTCCGGGAGGACGTCATATGACGTCCTCCCCTATGCACGCGCACCCTGCAGGGCGCGCGGTGTGCGCGCTGTGATCACCGAGTCACGGAGACTCGGATGATCACAGATCCGACTAAGGGGCCGGTCCCGGCCCCTTACCATGTGATCAGCTGTCAGCCAATGAAAAAAAGATTTAAAAAAATACACATACATATATATATATATATATATATATATATATATATATATATATATATATATATATATATATACACATATACACACACACATACATATATATATATATATATATATATATATATATACACACACATACACACATATATATATACACATACATACACACACATACTTTCTCCTATAAAACATAGCCAATAAAAAATATATTAAAAAAATCTAATTTCTTCATAAATTTAGGTCGCTATGTATTCTGCTACATATTTTTGTAAAAAAAAAATCCCAATAAGTGTATATTGATTGGTTTGCACAAAAGTTATAGCGTCTACAAACTATGGGATATTTTTATGGATTTTTTTTTGTAACTAGTAATGGCAGCATTCAGAGGCTTATAGAGGGACTGCAACATTGCGGCGGACAACAAGTGACACTTTTGACACTTTTTTGGGGACCAGTGCTTGGGGACCTGGCAGGGAAGGGGTTAACATCAGGGGAAATCATGTACAGGTACGTGATTTCGCACAGGAAGGGGGCCCCGCTGCAGTAAATGTACGTGGGGCTGTCCAGAAGCAGTTAAACACAGTGGTGTCACCCCACAACAGGAAGTGCCTGAACCTCCATGGCAGGATCACCAGAGAATATGGTCATGAAAGCTGAAAGGTTTAAAAAGATTAAGAACATTTTAAAATGGAGCTAACATGCTAAAACTTATGAGATTTCACTGACGTACTATTCATATTCTGAGTGTAATAGGCCAAGAAGCGTGACAAATGAAAAGTCCATGGGAGTTAAACGTTTTTATTATTTAACTGGTTACAACAAGCAGGTTGAAAGACATCCAACGCGTTTCAAGGGCCCCGTAATCCTCCACCAGGGCTGAGTGAAATGGCAGAATACTACTCAACACTTCGACACTGACTGCGGTATATAACATCCTCTGTCTGCACATCAGTCGGCTTAGGAGAACTTTTGGGTCCATTTGACAATCAGCCTTTGCCTAGCCCTGATGAAGATCGTGTGGCCCGTGAAACGCGTTTGCTGTCTTTTGTCCCATTTGTTGTACCCAGTCGAATGGGTGAAAGTCCTCTTCTGGGGGGGGTCCTTATCTTTGTGGTGAGCTGCCCAATGCAGGGTCATTGTCTGCATTGTGATAACCCATGGAAGTCCATCTCCAGCACCCCTCTACAACCTACCTCTTAGCCATACATATTAATGGCACCCCGACGCACCTTGCCCACAGACAGGCATTGCAGCTTGCCAAACTTGGTGTTGCTCCAGCACAGCGCAATGCACATCAGTGAGTTGACATGCTCGGAGCTCAGTAAGAGTGTTGGGGTTCTATTTAAACCCAATGGTAGCAGACGGCAGCAATGCATCTAATGCGAGGAGCTGCGTGTTACCAGACCCCGGGGGAGACGCCTCCATTCTACATCGCAGAGACCCGACCATACACACAATCTGTACAAAGCCGAGTTCTATAAAACAAAATAAAATGAAGTTCTTCCCTGATCCTGACTGGAGAGGAAAGTCTGAATTTATCATGCAAATGGCGCGGAGAGTTAATGGGAATTTATAAAACAAACAGTGACAGCGCTGAGGAGCAGAACTCACATTTCTCCACGTTTTAATTAACTGAAACATCCAGGCAGAACCGAACTCACCGCGCAAATCAAGGGTAACGCTGTGCGTTTACCCTTCATGGAACAGAAGCGAATTGGATGTTGATTGCCAGTAAACACAACTGCACCTCATAAACGCAGGCCGAGCCAGTGACACCGTACAATACAGAGAAACGCAGGCCGAGCCAGTGACACCGTACAATACAGAGAAACGCAGGTCGAGCCAGTGACACCATACAATACAGAGAAACGCAGGCCAAGCCAGTGACACCATACAATACAGAGAAACGCAGGTCGAGCCAGTGACACCGTACAATACAGAGAAGCACAGGTCGAGCCAGTGACACCGTACAATACAGAGAAACGCAGGTCGAGCCAGTGACACCGTACAATACAGAGAAACGCAGGCCAAACCAGTGACACCATACAATACAGAGAAACGCAGGTCGAGCCAGTGACACCGTACAATGCAGAGAAACGCAGGTCGAGCCAGTGACACCGTACAATGCAGAGAAACGCAGGTTGAGCCAGTGACACCGTACAATACAGAGAGACGCAGGTCAAGCCAGTGACACTTTACAATACAGAGAAACGCAGGTCGAGCCAGTGACACCGTACAATACAGAGAAACGCAGGCCGAGCCAGTGACACCGTACAATGCAGAGAAACGCAGGTTGAGCCAGTGACACCGTACAATACAGAGAAACGCAGGCCAAGCCAGTGACACCGTACAACACGGAGATTAACGCAGGCTGAGCCAATGACACGGTACAATACAGAGATAAACGCAGGCTGAGCCAGTGACACCGTACAATACGGAAATAAACACAAGCTGAGCCAGTGGCAACGTACAATACAGAGCTAAACGCAGGCTGAGCCAGTGACACCGCACAATAGAGAGATAAAAGCAAGCTAAGCCAGTGACACCGTATAATACAGAGAAACGCAGGCCGAGCCAGTGACACCGTACAATACAGAGAAACGCAGGCTGAGCCAGTGACACTGCAATACAGAGATAAAAGCAAACTAAGCCAGTGACACCGTACAATATGAAGATAAACCCAAGCTAAGCCAGTGACACCGTACAATACAGAGATAAATGCAAGCTGAGCCAGTGACACTGTACAAGACAGAGAAATGCAGGCTGAGCCAGTGACACCGTACAATACAGAGAAAAGCAGGCTGAGCCAGTGACACCGTACAATACAGCGATAAAAGCAGGCTGAGCCAGTGACACCGTACAATACAGAGATAAAAGCAAACTAACTATATACACAATAATTCTGCGCTGCCAAAAGAAAAAAAGCAGCTAACACAACCAACAAGATGTGAACAATAACAAAAAAATAAGTGTAGCGCTATAAAAGAAAGTCCAATATAAAGTCTTTAAACTGACAGTTCAAAATGTGTGTGCCAAAAGGGGGGACATCCTTGGGAGAAAGATGAGGGATCCTCAGGAACCAGACACATCAAGCATATAAATCATCTGGAGTAGAAGCACGCACAACACCACCAAAAGTGAAGAGGCTTACCAGAAACGGTGGACCCAACGGGGCATACGCCAAGTGGGGTCAGACAGGCTTAGGTAGTGATGGGCTACAGGTGGCCCGGGAGGGCAATGTTGATAGGGTGGCTTCCACGTGGCTGTGTTCCTCAAACGATACCGGACCGAAGGGTATGGGATAAACGGCACGTGGATAGTATCCCTCAAACCGGAGTTAAAACCAAAGGGTTGCAGCAGCTGCTCGGGTTCAGCAGTGCCGCCGCCGCTCTACTCAGGAGGAAAGGGGGGTGCCAGAGGAGGAAAGGGGGACGCCAGTGGAGGAAAGGGGGACGCCAGTGGAGGAAAGGGGGACGCCAGAGGAGGAAAGGGGGACGCCAGAGGAGGAAAGGGGGACGCCAGAGGAGGAAAGGGGGAGGCCAGAGGAGGAAAGGGGGAGGCCAGTGGAGGAAAGGGGGAGGCCAGTGGAGGAAAGGGGGAGGCCAGTGGAGGAAAGGGGGAGGCCAGTGGAGGAAAGGGGGACGCCAGTGGAGGAAAGGGGGACGCCAGTGGAGGAAAGGGGGACGCCAGTGGAGGAAAGGGGGACGCCAGTGGAGGAAAGGGGGACGCCAGTGGAGGAAAGGGGGACGCCAGTGGAGGAAAGGGGGACGCCAGTGGAGGAAAGGGGGACGCCAGTGGAGGAAAGGGGGACGCCAGTGGAGGAAAGGGGGACGCCAGTGGAGGAAAGGGGGACGCCAGTGGAGGAAAGGGGGACGCCAGAGGAGGAAAGGGGGACGCCAGAGGAGGAAAGGGGGACGCCAGAGGAGGAAAGGGGGACGCCAGAGGAGGAAAGGGGGACGCCAGAGGAAAGGGGGGACGCCAGTGGTGGAGGAAAGGGGGACGCCAGTGGTGGAGGAAAGGGGGACGCCAGTGGTGGAGGAAAGGGGGACGCCAGTGGTGGAGGAAAGGGGGACGCCAGTGGTGGAGGAAAGGGGGACGCCAGTGGTGGAGGAAAGGGGGACGCCAGTGGTGGAGGAAAGGGGGACGCCAGTGGTGGAGGAAAGGGGGACGCCAGTGGTGGAGGAAAGGGGGACGCCAGTGGTGGAGGAAAGGGGGACGCCAGAGGAGGAAAGGGGGACGCCAGAGGAGGAAAGGGGGACGCCAGTGGAGGAAAGGGGGACGCCAGAGGAGGAAAGGGGGACGCCAGAGGAGGAAAGGGGGACGCCAGAGGAGGAAAGGGGGACGCCAGAGGAGGAAAGGGGGACGCCAGTGGAGGAAAGGGGGACGCCAGAGGAGGAAAGGGGGACGCCAGAGGAGGGGGAATATGTGTTTTTCATTTAATAAGGTAAGGGGGACACTGGAGGAGGAAAAGGGGATGCTGAAGGGAGAAACAGGGACACTGGAGGAGGTAATGGGGACAGAGGGCTTTGGTTCCTAATGAAGGACAGTCCATACACATCAGGGACAGTCCAAACCATATTCTTCATACAGAAGACTACCGTGATGGTTCCTGATTATTCTGCACACTGAACTTCATATTCCACGTTTAGCTGCACTGTTGTGCTTAATAAATCTACAAGTATATGAAGCCCATGAGGCCTAGAAGTAAGCCGCTGCACAGTCAGCCATGGAAGGGTTAACCCCCCGCACATTGTGCAATAGAGAAGACCATAATCTGATTAGTGCTGCTGATGCCTTTTGAAGGCAGCAGAAGGATTAGTGTGCAATAAGCGCTCTCTTAAGAGACGCGCCACCAGCGTTTTACTGTGACTTTCAAAGACTTGGAGCCTTGGCTCGGCACAGCCGCCATGCCACCCGGGAAATCAGAGGGGACGAGGCGGCAGTACAGGAATGAGGCTGGGAGAATCTGGATAAAGTAGGATTTACAATCACAAGAAATGCAAACACTCCAACACACTCTCAGACAAATTGCTTCATGTATTATATTAGGGAAGAGCGGGCCGGGGGAGGGGAAGTGGCAGCAGCTGGAGGAGATCCCTCAAGTGCAAAAACAATTTACTTTAAATAAAAAGAAAATCATGGTGGCCAGAAGTGTGACAACTGTACCAGAACGTCGCTAAATGAGCGTCACATGAGCCCGCTGCACGTTCCGAGGAACGACGGGGGGAAAGAACTCTAGATTTGGGGTGTACAATCCTTACAGTCCAGGAAGCGGTGTGGCCACTCCCCCTCATCAGCGCGTTTAAACCTGGAAATAGCGCCCTCTATTCTGTAAAATGGAAGCTCTCTGCATGGAGTGTGTATTCTGTCTCTGGTCTTGTGTTGGATTCCACTGGGTGCTCCCCCCTTTCCCCAACAAATACACACTGGACTGACTCTCCCATACCTCCTCTACTGTATGCAAATTTAGGACTACAGAGGGCTTAGATTGTAAGCTCCTATGGCCCCGGGAGCGATGGGAATGGTTCAGCGTGCCATTTTACTGAAAAACAACAATATATCTGTAATCACTGATAACACTATCAATATTAGATTAAAGTAGAGCTAAGCACCGACTGGATGACAATCGGATGCATATCATTGGCTGGGATCGGCTTCCTGATGGTGACAACGGTGGACCATGTATGCACAACGTAGGTCCCGCTTGTAATGTCCACCAGTGCTTCATATGATAGGCTGTAAAACACAGGGGCACATCTGAGATACTGTCATCACCCCATACAGGGAGTGCATGAGCAAGTCCTCCATAGCAGGATCACCGGGTTATATTTGATGAAAGAACTGAAACTGAAAACCTAAATGTTGAATTACTTCTGATTTTGGCATTTAGGTTGTGGCAGGGTAAGCCCGTGCCACTGTTTAAAATGGTGGTTTACACCAGATTTTCTAAGAAACAAGCAAACCAACGGCACAGGTGTGTGCTGGCTTCCTATGAGAGCCAGACTTAAGCTGGCCATACACCATACAATTTTCCTGTTCAATTTTCTTTAGATTTACCTTCAACTATGTAGTACAAGGGCCTGTCTGATTGCATCCAAATTGAAAGTGTTTAGGTTTGACCTCCTATTATATGGTTTTGGTAAATCTAAAGGAAAGTTGAACAGGAAAATTGAATAGTGTATGGCCAGCCTAAGAGTTGAGAGCCACACCCTCCCGAGAAGGGTCCGTGTGTGAAGGGAGCCATGAGAGGTGCTGGTGTGCACCATGGTGTCCAGGTCGGGACAGGCCAAGGCCCGAGCCTGAGAGAGAGTCCATAAAGGACAGAGCAGCTAGGAAGGTGTAGAGCGAGTCCATGGGGGACTGAGCAGCTAGGATGGTGTAGAGCGAGTCCATGGGGGATTGAGCAGCTAGGAAGGTGTAGAGCGAGTCCATGGGGGACTGAGCAGCTAGGAAGGTGTAGAGCGAGTCCATGGGGGATTGAGCAGCTAGGAAGGTGTAGAGCGAGTCCATGGGGGGACTGAGCAGCTAGGAAGGTGTAGAGCGAGTCCATGGGGGACTGAGCAGCAAGGAAGGTGTAGAGCGAGTCCATGGGGGACTGAGCAGCTAGGAAGGTGTAGAGCGAGTCCATGGGGGACTGAGCAGCTAGGAAGGTGTAGAGCGAGTCCATGGGGGACTGAGCAGCTAGGAAGGTGTAGAGCGAGTTAATGGGAGACTGAGCAGCTAGGAAGGTGTAGAGAGAGTCCATGAAAGACAGAGCAGCTAGGAAGGTGTAGAGAAAGTCCATGGCGGACTGAGCAGCTAAGAAGGTGTAGAGAGAGTCCATGAAGGACAGTGCAGCTAGGAAGGTATAGAGAGAGTCCATTAAGGACAGTGCAGCTAGGAAGGTATAGAGAGAGTCCATGAAGGACAGTGCAGCTAGGAAGGTGTGGAGAGAGTCCATTAAGAACAGTGCAGCTAGGAAGGTGTAGAGAGAAGTCCATGGCAGACTGAGCAGATAGGAAGGTGTAGAGAGTGTCCATGGGGGACTGAGCAGATAGGAAGGCGTAGAGAGAGTCCATGAAGAACAGAGCAGCAAGGAAGGTGTAGAGAGAAGTCCATGGCGGACTGAGCAGCTAGGAAGGTGTGGAGAGAGTCCATGAGGGACTGAGCAGCTAGGAAGCTGTAAGGAAGACGAAGAGCTGAGGTGCAGCAGCTGTGCATAAACACTGGGATGTGTTTCATGGTCAAGAGGTCCAAAAAGGTACTGATGGTCAGGAAGATCCCGAAGAGGTACCCGGAGCAGTAAAGCTGCCACAAGAGAGCCTGGATGCTGAATGTTTTGTTTGTTGCAGTGATGGCGAGAACCCCCTGTGTGGGAAGACATACCTGTATAAATTGCGACTCTTTTAAATAAAAGTGGGCAGGAAAGCCCTGAAAACTACATCTAGTGTGGAGTAAACTCACTGTTTTGGCGCCATCACTGAGCTCAGTAACCCAAGCGTGTCACAGGCTTTACATCTACATTTAGTGGCATCTTGTTCTCCAGTCTGTTTTTAGCTCACAGGTCCCTGCACTTGTGTATTCATGCATTAAGGCCCCCATCGGGTGGCGGTAAACCTCAGACATGAAATATGAACAAAGCAGATCCCTCTATAGTGTTTACCCATGTCTCATTCCAGAGCACTAGGTGTCATTTCCGTCTGCTCTCTCCTTCTGCATGAGTAACTTCTAACAGTCCATGCAGACGTCAGAGGATCCTGGTAGACCGCCCTACCCTTACCCCCTCCTAAACACAGCAGGTGATTGACAGCCACAACATAAAGAGGGGTGTGACCTTTCCCTTCACTCAGGTCCCAGGTTACTCCCAGCTCTCTTCTCTATGCTGTGTCTGACATCAGATCCCCATTCCCCTGCCTTCTGGAGCAGATGTGCTGCATAAAATGTGTGCTTTGGGAGGCTGTAGAGGAGAGAGGGCTGCAGACGAACAGTTACAACCTATGTAGGAGGATTTGTTTCATCTCTGTGTATCACCTGAGGCCAGTCACTTCCCGGGGGATATGGAGGGTTTACAACCACTCTTAAGTATGAAGGATCTGCAAATCAGCATTTGAAATCAATCTCATGGATTATAAATGTGCATTCATTGTTGCTTTTGCAATACCTTTTGTATGATGCAGTTCTAGGGTCATGTATCTCTAACACACCATAAATTGAACCCAGCCACCTTTTACTGACCTCCTTCAGGAATAAAAAGACTTGCAGAGCTAGGACTGACCACAGTGAATGCTTCTGAAGTATAACGGCATTTCTAGCATCTCCAGTGGCCCCCCCCTGGTATCTGGGGCCCCAGGCAGCCGCCTACTCTGCCCTTGTTATAATGGACTACAACTCAGTGACACGACATGAACTTGAAGATGTCACATTCACTGTCCTGTATTCAGTGTACAGTCCCATGGACGGGATCTGACTGAAGGACACGACGTGGACAGGAGATGGTTAACGTTCTTTCACATCCCCGGCATGCGATTACAATCCTGATTAAAGCAAAGATGAAGGCAGGTGTTTCAGTGCTCGTTAATGAAAGGAGCGGCTGTGGATCGGCGCTCGGCTCCCACACACAGGTACAAGGTCTGCCAAAACCCCCTCGCACTGCGCTGGCCTGGGAATCCTCCATTATTAATGACTGCACAGATGCTGCGGACGCATGAGCAACAATGGGCACTAGATCAACGCCTGCTTCTGCTTCTAACAAAACAGGCAGCAGAGCGGCCATATTTTTAAAGACGACACTCTGTACGAATGGATTTAACCCCTTTGTGACCAGAGGTGATTGAACCCTAGGTCACGTTTAGCCGTGGCAGCACGAGTCAGGAAACTTTGTTATTAATCCACATGCCAAAAAGATCCTTGTACTATTTTTATGATGAAGTCTAAGGCTTTTATTTGGTACCTTTTTTTATGTATTATTTGCTTTGAATACTGGAATTGTATCTGACAATCACAATACTAAACAATGGCGGCAACACTGTCATCATCAGAGTGCAGCTTCCTGAAGCCATATTCTGCAAATGAAGCAACCAGACTGTCGTGGCTGAAATGGTCACATGATTAGGAAACATTTTAATTGGTTCTCGATCATTACAGGGGGTGGGAGGTGACAGTGAGAGCCTCTTCTAATTGGTAGGACCTGCGTCCTGTCACAGGGGAAACATAGATAAATGTACCCTCAGCAGAAGGCATCTGTCAACAAGACAACCCACAGAATGCAGGAAGGGGTTAAAACTTAATTATAACCCTAAACAAAAAAAAAAGAGAAAACATGTTCCTGTCCCTTTATGACATGAGTTATAGCACAGTGCTTTTGCCATGTGCATTGTCCCTTTTTATGTTGTACAATGATTCTGCCTGTTCCTGTCTCCCCTTACAGCTCTCTCTTCAGCATCTCTGCAACTCCCTCCTCCCCCTGTCTCTTCTGTAGTCTGTGTGTGAGAACCCAATCTCCCCCCCGCCCATCCCCTCTCTTCCCACCTTGACTGAGTATTCTGCAGCAGCTGCTCCCCCCCTTTGGTAAAGTGTAAAGAAAAATCTATTAAATTCTTTTATCCTCTCCGTTTCAGGAACATATTAAAGGAGTTGTTAAACTCTTAGGTTTTTCACCCTAACGCATTCTGTGCATTAAGGTGAAAAACCTTCTGTGCTGCAGTTTCTCCCTCCCCCCCCCCCCCCCCGCCAAGCCTCATTTTCTTATCTGAAACTGATCTTTCCAGAGATGAGCACAAGCCCAGAAGCTCCAGCCGCTGTCTTGAGTCCTCATTGGATAGATTGTCATTGGCTCCCGCTGCTGTCAATCAAATCCAGTGACACGGGAGCCAGGGGCGGGGCTGAGTCCTGCTGTCTGTGTCAAAGGATGCAGCAGCGGGACTCAGGAGTATGCCCACACAGGTGTCCCCATGAAAAACGTCTCTCTGTGGGGGCACCTGATGAAGAGGTGGAGCTGGGAGCGCCACCGGGACACACCAGATAAGAAGGCTCGGGACCACTGTGTGCAAAACAGAGCAGGTAAGTATAACATGTTTGTTATTTTACAAGTTAAAACAAAACTAACCTTTACAATCACTTTAAGTATAGTGCGTGTATGTGTTTTTTTTTTGTTTTTTTACTATAAAGCTAAATACTTCCTTTGACCAGCTCTGCTGTGGGGGTCACATGTCCTCCATGTGCTAGCTTGCATACGTCAAAGGAGAATCTCAGTCCCTCCCACTGTACTCCTTAGATCGAGAAGGAGAGCAAAGGGAGGACATGCGACCTCACAGCAGCGCTTAAATTTAAAAAAAAAAACAATGTATTTAATATGTTCCTGAAACAGAGGATAAAAGAATATAATAGAAGTGACTTTACAACCACTTTAAGAAGTGCCAATTGGGATCTTATTGACCTGCAGAGCACACAGCGGCATGCATTGCTCTCTGGCTGGGAGGGAGTAAAGTCCTCCTTACATGCATTCCAAAGGAGCAAACTTCAGTGAACACCGGTCCTGTGTGGGTTCTGGTGCTGCAGTTAAACGCATTCAGACCCAGAGACTCAGAACCAGTCTGGAAGACACTCATCATGAACAGGAGAGTAATGGGGAGCAGAGAAAGAGGGAGCAAAGTAATAGTGAGCAAAGGTGTGAATACGTGAGGCAGTCCCCTCCCAAAATTGATATTTTAGGGTTTGGTAGATACTGGACAGTTAACCCCCCTGACAGTTCTAAGTCTAAGGGGCTCCATCGGTGGGATCTCTGAGCTGATCCGAGGTCTGCAGTCCTCTGTGCTCGTTAGGAAGGCCACACCTAATTTCTGCTGTGGCCGCCGTGACAGCTAATCATGGTGGTCACGTGGCCATAAGCCCCGCTCCCCGGCATAAAAAACCCCTTACAGGGGTAAATATTAATGTTACAGTTAGGGAGGGAGGGGGAGAAGAGAACAGCGGATGATGGAGGCACATAAACTGACCACAGTAATCATGGATCAGCAGCCATGATTACCGTGGTCAGCACAGACAGAGTAACACAGGAATTAGCAGGATCAACCTGTTTTTTTTAGAACATAGAGGGGAACAAATTACACAGCACAAGCACTAGGCTGTCTTTCATGTTTTGAAGGATAAAGATAATATTTATTTATTTTATTTTTTTAGGGCTACAACTACTTTGATGGATTGGGTAGATTTCTGGTTCTCTACATCAGTGTTTCTCAACCTTTTTTTAGTCAAGGAACCCTTTAAAATTATGCACACTCTCAAGGCACCCCATTCTAAAAACTAAAACTAATAGTTTTCCATATTGCAGCAGCAGCCACACATGGGGGCGAACCAACATTATAGGCAATTTTTTTCCTCCACCTTTGCAAACTGGTACTGACTAGTATTCTAGTGTTTATCTTCTCCCTAATCATCTCTCCTTTATCCACCAACGTGACACCAGTGCTGAGGGGCAAACAAGGATACTGTGCAGGCACCAGACGTCGTCGTGATCAAATTAGGACATCATTGATCGTTAGGATGCCAGTGGCTGGCCCACATGGTGCTCAAGGTTGCAAACAAGCACAATAAAAAAACCTGTGACTTTGTGTAACAAAAAGGCAGATTTGATCCACTCACTGGCTTGTTGACAATTTTTGGGCAATTTGTGCCATTTTTAGGCATTTTGCCAAGGCACCCCTGAAGAACCCAAAAGGCACCCCATGGTGGTTGAATAAAGTTGGCTCTACATTGTCTTTATATTCGAGTTTGGATTAGCTTAGTAATTATCATCATGTCTTTCTTCTATGCCAGAAAGGAAAGTCCAACGAACACAGCACTACGCACCTTATTGAAGACCCAGATCTCGCCATTGACGGTGGGTCGTGGGACTCCATGTCCATTATAGTGAAAAAGCACTCTCTCCTCCTTTGCGTTTCTCCTGAGGGATGTGCAGAGTTTCTTCACCTCATCTACAGTGGGGTCCAGGCTTTGCTTGTAGCGGGCCTGATAAACAAAAGAAAAAAAAAGATGCGATTTTTGAGACTTCAAACACATTACATGTATAGCTCTGCTTTTCCGAGAGATCCCAGGAAACCCTTCAGGTGACAGAAAAATTAGACTTGAATCAAAAAAGAACTCTGACGTATCAGCATCAAACTTCACTGATATAAATGAAAGGGACAGTAGACGCAAATTAGGTAAACCCCACAATATATAGCATTAATATAAATATAAAATTCCATTACAGTCTATCACAGATAAGCTTGTACACGAACTAGATGGTTTAAACCCAACTCTCTCCTGCACCAGAAGCATCAACCAAATGCTGATATTCCAAAGCGGAGAGAAAACTGACACTTTAAAGCAGACATGTGACCAGGCTATGGGCATTAAAACATTAACACAATGACAAGCAGTAGGGGAGCTTTAAAAGAAGTCCTTGTTAACTTCTGTAGCTGCAGGCACTGTGGAGATATTCATCCTCAATATTTAAAACAAAAACTACATTCAAATTTGTTTTATCAGCCCTCTGCCCACCCATTCATAGCACAGCTCATCCTGCTCCCATCTCCCAGCAGTGAGTTGGCAACCGGCCAATCTTCTAATCTAGCTGAGATAGGAGGCTATTGGGGGGGCATGTCATCACATGGGAGTGATAGGCAACAGTGTATAGAGGACATAACAAAATGGGCCCTTTCCTTTTTATTATAAAACAAACACAGCCCTCCATAACCATAACCCTCCATACTTGACTTACCAGCATTGCAACTGCCCTGCAGCTGAAAACTTCCAGCTCCACACTTTTAGGTGGAGCATTACAGCATGTGTAGGGTTAGGCAGCCACCAGACATAGGGGGGGTGGTGTTGTCAAACACATTTTTTGTTGTGCACCCCACATTAACTTCTCCCGCCCTGCTGGGTCCACCTGGAGGTTCACACTACACATGAGCACAGTACAGCCTCAGGAGGAAGGAGGTTCTGACTCCTCTATATAGGTCTTTATATCACTAGAGGGGCCACCAGCAGGAGGTCCCGATTTCTCTATATAGATCTTTATATCACTAGAGGGGCCACCAGCGGGAGGAAGGAGGTCCTGATTCCTCTATAGAGATCTTTATATCACTAGGAGGGGTCACCAGCAGGAGAAAGGAGGTCCTGATTCCTCTATATAGATCTTTATATCACTAGACAGGTCATCAGAAGGAGGTCCCAATTTCTCTATATAGATTTTATATCACTAGAGGGGTCACCAGCAGGAGGAAGGAGGTCCTGGTTCCTCTATATAGATATTTATATCACTAGACAGGTCATCGGAAGGAGGTCCTGATTCCTCTATATAGTTCTTTATATCATTAGAAGGCCCACCAGCAGGAAGTCCTGATTCCTCTATATAGATCTTTACATCACTAGAGGGGTCACTAGCAGGAGGAAGGAGGTCCTGGTTCCTCTATATAGATCTTTATATCACTAGAGGGGTCACCGGAAAGAGGTCCCAATTCCTCTATATAGATTTTATATCACTAGAGGGGTCACCAGCAGGAGGAAGGAGGTCCTGATTCCTCTATATAGATCTTTATATAACTAGAGGGGTCACCGGAAAGAGGTCCCAATTTCTCTTTATATCACTAGAGGGGTCCCCAGCAGGAGGAAGGAAGACCTGATTCCTCTATATAGGTTTTTATATCACTAGAGGGATCACCAGCGGGAGGAAGGAGGTCCTGATTCCTCTATATAGATCTTTATATCACTAGGAGGGGTCACCAGCAGGAGAAAGGAGGTCCTGATTCCTCTATATAGATCTTTATACCACTAGAGGGGTCACCGGAAAGAGGTCCCAATTTCTATATATAGATTTTATATCACTAGAGGGGTCACCAGCAGGAGGAAGGAGGTCCTGGTTCCTCTATATAGATATTTATATCACTAGACAGGTCATCGGAAGGAGGTCCTGATTCCTCTATATAGTTCTTTATATCATTAGAAGGCCCACCAGCAGGAGGTCCTGATTCCTCTATATAGATCTTTACATCACTAGAGGGGACACCGGAAAGAGGTCCCAATTCCTCTATAAAGATTTTATATCACTAGAGGGGTCACCAGCAGGAGGAAGGAAGACCGGATTCCTCTATATAGATCTTTATATCACTAGAGGGGTCACCGGAAAGAGGTCCCAATTTCTCTTTATAGATCTTTATATCACTAGAGGGGTCACCAGGAAGAGGCAGGAAGATCCAATTTCTCTTTAGAGATCTTTATATCACTAGAGGGGTCACCAGTAGGAAGGAGGAGGTGCCCATTCTTCTATATAGATCTTTATTCATTTCACAGATTTTGTTGGCGGGTGGCCGGTCGCTTCCCGTTTACCTTTCTTGCTTTCTCTTCTAGTCAGTAAACGCTTGCATGAAACAAAAGCTTTGCTGCTAAATGAAATGAACCCGTATAATGGGCCGAGTCTCCCCCGCAGGGGGAGCCCAGGGGAGGATCTGCACAGATTGCCAGATATAAAATGTTATTGAGTAACTGAATTAACAAAATATAGAGCTCTTCCCGATAGTCAGCTGCGTGCCCACTCCCCTCATTTGCTGGTACGTGTGAAGATGAAATACAATATCCCTCCGGCTCAAAGTCATTACAGAATCTACGCTTTACAAATTTAAAAAAAAAAAAAAAAAAAAAAAGAAGAAGAAGAAAAAAACAGAAGCTATTCAGAGGTGGCAGAGGACAGCGCAGAGAACAGTGTGTAAAGAAAAAAATGGGGAAATGGCGCTACCCTATTATGACACAGTATTTAAATTGCAGTTACAATGAAAATAAAATTAAACTAAAACTGGTAAAAATAAATAGTGCAAAACCCAGTGCAGTTATCAAATGTTAAAGGTAAATAACATATACGTGCGTGAGGGTAATATAAGCATACAGTATTTTAAATCACAGCAGCGCTAGATACAAAAGACCAATACAGTTATTACAGTGTGTGCCCCCTTAGGGCAAACAGCAGTGATAATACTAACGTGTATGATCAATGTGTACATTCAATCCATTATTTTCTGTTTCTAATGAGATGAGCAGTGAAACAACTACTGAACGAATTCTGGAAAGTACGTGTATGTGTGTAATCATGTAATTAAACCATACATAGACTCGTGTAAACTGTATAAAACAAGATCTGTGTGAAAAAATCCAGACCGAATGTGTGTACAATTATATAATCATTAATAGTCTCATGTAAAGTGTATGTAGCAAAGTCTGTATGAAAAAGCAAAGTCTCTGTGCAGAAAATCAAAGTCGAGATAACAGGAGTAACTTCCCACCATATGCGATCCAAAGAATAATAAAAATAAAAAACTGTGACTTCTGTGCTCATAAAAACTGGTGACTCGAAGTGCTCCCCCACTCACCAGAAGCAGTCACCCCTGCAGGGGGTAATGGGCATAGAGTGGGTGTCTTGGGATGGATGTCCCCTTAGATGTCCCGCTTGTACTCTGCTCCTCCGTAAATTTGCACCAGCAACCCGGTTCAGGATTCCCGGCAGATGTTCCAGAGCTGGGCTCCTCCGTATCTCACCACCACCACCAATCTGTCCTTTCCTCCATACAAAAAGAAACAGGGGACTTCCGTAGTGAAGCAAGTTCAGTTTATTTAAAAAGGTATATATTCCATAAAACAGCAGACCCAGTACAGCACGGCTTTAGACAAGAATGAGACCAGGAAGCCAGTCCTAGCGTGCGTCCCAGCTTGCGTTCCAGCCAGAGCTTCCGGGTGTGGCGTGTGAGCGTGACTCCGCCTTACGCGTTTCGTCAGAGGACGTTTTCAAAGACGGTCAAGAGAACAGAGAACAGTGCCTTTGTAGCGAGTCAAAAAAGTAGATCAGAATGCCCAATTGCTGGGGGGTGGAGGGGGTCCGGTGTTTGTTCACCTCTACAGAAAAGCTGTAAAGGTGACCTAACACTTTAAACTGGCCACACTAGGGATGAGAGTACATCCATCTCAACGTGGCCAGCTTTCTGACTGTGCTGGGAGAACAGGCTGCCTGTCCTCAAATGGGCAGACTTGTGCTGACGCCCCCCTGCACAGCTCTTTACTGGGAAGATCAGTGTGCTTCTGTTTCTCTACCCCCAGCTCTTTAAGCCCCTTACGCAGCTGAGAATAGAGACTAACGTTAACATTTATTAACAGCTTGCCGTCCAGCGCACGATAATATACGTCGGCACAATGGCACGGCTGCGCAAATGGGCGTACCTGTACGTCCCCTTTAAATCGCAGGCTAGTGGGGGCGTGCGCATGCTCCCACCGCGCCCGGCGGTGGCCCTCAAACGTGACACAGAGAGGCAGAACGGGGAGATGCCTATTGTAAACAAGGCATTTTCCTGTTCTGCCTAGCAACTTGACAGGGATCTACTACTACTGTCATCGGGAGCAGTGATCTCTGTCACGTTCTAGTGAGCCCATCCCCCCTACAGTTAGAACACACTGAGGGAACACACTTAACCCCTTGATTGCCCCCTAGTGTTTAACTCCTTCCCTGCCAGTATCATTTCCACAGTAATCGGTGCATTTTTATAGCACTGAACGCTGTATAAATGTCACTGTTCCCAAAATAGTGTCAAAAGTGTCCGATGTGTCACTATTGAGGGGAGCATCTGTGTCCTTCAGATCATGTTCCCTTCCCCCAACTGGGAAGTCTCTTTTTGAAAGAGACCTCACCAAGTATTTGGAGGATCAGCTTTCACAGGTCCTGAAGTGAGGTCCACCTGGCTTTGGCCTTGCCCCTCTCAGAAACTCCCCCTCCCCCCCCAGGGGGGGTCCATGGATGGAGGCCCTTCCTCTTCAGAAGTTGGACCATTACTGTGCCCTTGTGGACTTTTGTGCTGTGATTTTACGGTTCACTTTTTTTCTTCTCAGGGATCAATAAGCACTGAAAAAGTGGTCTACTATTCAGAACAAATGGTCAGCAAGTATACCGACACATTTTTGGGGCTCACAAATCCTTCTTTAGGTCTTGTAAGTTGGCCATGTACGATAACACTGGACAGGAAATTCTGGGAAATGAAGATGAAGCGATTCCAGTTTGGGCTGCTTGTCTGACAGCCAACCCATGCTGGATCTACTTAATCTTCATTACAATGAAACGCGTTTGGTTATACTTTCTAAACTCCGGTTGTGAATACTAAAAGTACACTAAGCTTGAGTTGTGGCGCTCTCAATTCTGTTGTATGGACTTTTAAATCTGCATCGAATTCCGCTATAAATCAAAATTAAAAACCGATTTGCACTATTTTCTTACAAACTACGTCCGGGCGGTTACAGTTAGCCAGGAACCGGATGGCGCAGCTGTCGGCGCAGCTGCTGCGTCCTTTGGGTAACACTGACCGTTCGCAGGTTCCCTCTACTTGTTGCTTGGAGCAGTAAACGTAATCTTATTGATTCTGGAACGGCTCTTGAATCTCACATCCTGTTCTGTAAAGCGAACGAGGCAACTGCGCCGCGCGCTGCGGGCAAGAAGTGGCTAACGAGCTCCGTACACAATGTACCAACCAGATGGCTTTGCTTACTACCAACTATTAGACGTCGGTAGCTTTTGTCTCCTAAACATCCGTTCTCAGAAGCACTTGACCTAATTTTGCCGCGAGTGGCAGTTTTTCCGTCTGCTGCACCTGACTGCAGCCCACTCGCTCTGCGCAGCGCGAAGGGTTACTTCTAAACGTCTTTTCGATACTGGAAGCCGATTCATCCAATATTAACTTAATTTGTATTTATGGTAATGAAGGCCTGCGCTAGTCAAAAGATAAAAAAAACGCATTTCAACTGCTTAAAGGGACACACCACCCTCTGACCGACTTCAGTTTCTTATATTCTGGCCAGTTCACTGCAGCCTTGTACATTGCTGGTCTCCTTTTCTGATCCTCCCTGAATCTGGGTCTGAGTAGATGCAGCACTAACGCATTCTCACTTTCCACCCATGACCGAAGTGTAGAGTAGAATTGGGCTCTGCAGCTGAACTCCAGGCAAACCCGCTAAATGTAGGGATGAAATGCAAATATGGGAGCCGTTTTGCCCGCTAAAAGGATTTGTATTTCTGTCCATCCGGTCCTAGGTTTTACACAGCTCTGCCAGGACGGGAGTCATGATTTTTCTCCAGCAGCCCTCCAAAACGTTCCTCCACATGCTAAGTATGATTCAAGGAAACCAATGAACTTTCAATAGGAACATACTACACTCTCTATTAGATTGCCCTATTTTTACAGACCCCTCCCCCATAGACAACCCCATGGTGCAACGTTCATTTTTAGAATTGTCGCCATTAGCGGCTGGCTTCTTCCTCCTCCCACATGTCATCTCACACATGGCCCGGCACGGCTTATTTTATAACAAGCCATGCCCTTCACCCATAAACTTCATTGGGGTGAAACGCGTCAGTGGGCATGGCTTGGGGTGGGGAGTATGTCTGAAATCCTAATACATCAAATAAACCACAGGGTGCGACATTCAAAGCGCATGGGAGCGGTGTTGTTTAATTTTTAACTTCTACAGTAAGCTGCTCCGGGTCTTACGCAGCACATGCGCTGTATGACGCAGAACAAAAAAAAAGGAGTTTCCTGAGATCTCACGACTCACACTTTTTACAGGAAGACACCCGTGATGTAGCCTTCCCAGGGGGCAGCTGTAAAGCACTGACTACGTCACCAGTGCCTCCGAAGTAGGAAGTGAAATTATTAAGTACCGAGAAATATTTCCATTCTATATTAGGAATGTGTTGTCAGTTCAGCATGCACACTGCTGCCTGGTGAGCTCATCTGTCACTCTGCTCTCTCAGCCTGTCGGTGTGCTCCTTGCACGGTGCACAGCCAATTGGCTTATTGTGCTGCTTCTCTTTATCTTCTGTCTGAAATCTGATCACAGCTCTCCACTTATGAGGGCGACAGAACGGCGTGGAACACAACGGCGTGCATAAACATTGCACATCAACAGCGGTTCTGCGTGCGTTAGCTGGTGATGGAGAACAAAGTCAGCTGAATAATCGATGAGAGGAAACCAGCAGGGAGATGATAGGGAGACTTCTGTCAGGTCAACACGCTTCTGGTGCCAATGAGATGCAAATCTGCGGATTCTGCTCGCCTCTCACTTTTCTTTGTTTTCTGTAGTTTCTTGTAACTTGCTGACGGGTAAAAACGCAGCGGTTGGAACTCCACAGAGGTCTGAGACAGCAATCATCGCCTTCTGTAGCTCCTTGGCCAATCAAGGATTTAGTATTGATCACGGCTCACAGCAAATGACTGGCAACCACCAGATAAATCCATCACCGAGCAGCACTGTCTGGACGGTGGAATCCATATCACCCACCTACAGAGCAGGGAGGGGGTGGAGTCACATTGACCTGGCAGGTTTAGAACTGCAGGTAAAAAAGTTTCCCGTGCTCTCTGACCGTCTCTCCCAGGCCAGGGCCCGCGCTCTCCGACCGTCTCTCCCGGGCCGGGGCCCGCGCTCTCCGACCGTCTATCCCGGGCCGGGGTCCGCGCTCTCCGACCGTCTCTCCCGGGCCAGGGCCCGCGCTCTCTGACCGTCTCTCCCGGGCCGGGGCCCGCGCTCTCTGACCGTCTCTCCCGGGCCGGGGCCCGCGCTCTCCGACCGTCTCTCCCGGGCCGGGGCCCGCGCTCTCCGACCGTCTCTCCCGGGCCGGGGCCCGCGCTCTCCGACCGTCTCTCCCGGGCCGGGGCCCGCGCTCTCCGACCGTCTCTCCCGGGCCAGGGCCCGCGCTCTCCGACCGTCTCTCCCGGGCCAGGGCCCGCGCTCTCCGACCGTCTCTCCCGGGCCAGGGCCCGCGCTCTCCGACCGTCTCTCCCGGGCCAGGGCCCGCGCTCTCCGACCGTCTCGCCAGGGCCCGCGCTCTCCGACCGTCTCTCCCGGGCCAGGGCCCGCGCTCTCTGGCCGTCTCTCCCGGGCCGGGGCCTCGCTCTCTGACCATCTGGACCGCATATCTCTGATCGTCTCCTGGACCGTGTTCCTGGTCTCTGTCTGTGTCTCTGACCATCTCTTGTATTATGTCCATGGTCTGACTACATCCTGTTGTGTGTGTGCTTTTTCTGATAATGAATATTGACTGAATTGTATATGCGGCACTTTGCTAATGTCGGGGGGGGGGGGGCGCCACACTTGAACCCCACCCATAGTTTGCCACCACTGCTTTAAACTCTGTGAAGACATTTGCTCTAGCTATGGTGTAAGTCCATGTGTAAAAGGCCGCATCTCCTCTAGTCATTACAGCTCTTATCGGTCTCTTCTGGCTGTGCATTTTGCTCTTGGATGGGGCGGAGTAGAGGAGTTGCCCTTTAAATATCCCAGCAGTACCGAGCTCAGACATTTTGAACAGACTTGTAAGGTCTCTTTGGGGCGTCAGAATAAATCAGGAGTTGAGTGAGCAGGTCACCTGGGATTCTGCATTTATTCAAACCTCATCTGCCGTGTTCATACCGAGGCACTGCTGGATTGTTGCAGAGAGTTCGGAAAAAAGTCTGCCGGATGAGCAAAAGTCCTTCCGGCTGAAGATCAAAGCCAAGAGGTAGAAGGCGGGGCCCCAGAGCGTGTGCAGTCAGAAAGGGAGAAAGCGGGGTTCTAGAGCGTCCGCTGTCAGAAAGGGAGAAAGCGGGGCTCCAGAGCGTCCGCTGTCAGAAAGGGAGAAAGCGGGGCTCCAGAGCGTCCGCTGTCAGAAAGGGAGAAAGCGGGGCTCCAGAGCGTCTGCTGTCAGAAAGGGAGAAAGCGGGGCTCCAGAGCGTCTGCTGTCAGAAAGGGAGAAGGCGGGGCTCCAGAGCGTCTGCGGTCAGAGAGGGAGAAGGCGGGGCCCCAGAGCGTCTGCGGTCAGAGAGGGAGAAGGCGGGGCCCCAGAGCGTCTGCGGTCAGAGAGGGAGAAGGCGGGGCCCCAGAGCGTCTGCGGTCAGAGAGGGAGAAGGCGGGGCCCCAGAGCGTCTGCGGTCAGAGAGGGAGAAGGCGGGGCCCCAGAGCGTCTGCGGTCAGAGAGGGAGAAGGCGGGGCCCCAGAGCGTCTGCGGTCAGAGAGGGAGAAGGCGGGGCCCCAGAGCGTCTGCGGTCAGAGAGGGAGAAGGCGGGGCCCCAGAGCGTCTGCGGTCAGAGAGGGAGAAGGCGGGGCCCCAGAGCGTCTGCGGTCAGAGAGGGAGAAGGCGGGGCCCCAGAGCGTCTGCGGTCAGAGAGGGAGAAGGCGGGGCCCCAGAGCGTCTGCGGTCAGAGAGGGAGAAGGCGGGGCCCCAGAGCGTCTGCGGTCAGAGAGGGAGAAGGCGGGGCCCCAGAGCGTCTGCGGTCAGAGAGGGAGAAGGCGGGGCCCCAGAGCGTCTGCGGTCAGAGAGGGAGAAGGCGGGGCCCCAGAGCGTCTGCGGTCAGAGAGGGAGAAGGCGGGGCCCCAGAGCGTCTGCGGTCAGAGAGGGAGAAGGCGGGGCCCCAGAGCGTCTGCGGTCAGAGAGGGAGAAGGCGGGGCCCCAGAGCGTCTGCGGTCAGAGAGGGAGAAGGCGGGGCCCCAGAGCGTCTGCGGTCAGAGAGGGAGAAGGCGGGGCCCCAGAGCGTCTGCGGTCAGAGAGGGAGAAGGCGGGGCCCCAGAGCGTCTGCGGTCAGAGAGGGAGAAGGCGGGGCCCCAGAGCGTCTGCGGTCAGAGAGGGAGAAGGCGGGGCCCCAGAGCGTCTGCGGTCAGAGAGGGAGAAGGCGGGGCCCCAGAGCGTCTGCGGTCAGAGAGGGAGAAGGCGGGGCCCCAGAGCGTCTCTGGTCAGAGAGGGAGAAGGCAGTGTATCCGTGGTTAAGCATCAATGTAACAAGTCAAAGTTTCCTCTAGAATGGAATCCTTTTTTCTTTCTCTGTATGAATGATCTCCTCCACTGTACATGGCTTCTAGCAGAGCAGATTGTGTTCGGAGCGGGGACTCAGCTTTGTTGTCTCAATCTTCAGCCGGAAGGACTGTCACTCATCCGGTAGACTTTTCCCTCCGAACTCTCCGGAACAATCTAGTGCCGGCGGTGCCTCGGTATGAACACGGCAGACGAGGCTCGATTAAAATGCAGCATCCCAGGCGACCTGTTCACTCAGCTCTTGATTTATTCAAACATCCCAAAGAGACCTAACAAGTCTCTTCAAAATGTCTGAGCTCGATACTGCTGAGATATTTAAAGGGCAACCCCGTCCACCCCATCCGAGAGTGGAATGCACAGCTGGAAGACATTGACATGAGCTGTAATGACACCCCCCTCCCCCCCATCTTGGTACAGGACCACCTCGCCTGTTAACGCCAGAGAGGTAGGGAGAGGAATTCCCAAAGACACAAAGGCATTGTGGGAGTGATGGATGGGTGAGATGGTGGAGCTTTTCACCTCTCTGATTCCTGTAGGAGGAGTCCATCTCATGGGACCATCCTGGAGGATGACTTTATATTGACTTTATATAATGTAAAATTTGTGAAAACAAAAAACAAAAAAACCCCCCAAAAAAACAATAACAAACGCAACCCTCTATGCCCTGCACACCCCCAACAAATGTAAACGTAAACACGGGGTGTGCATGCGTATGTAAAACTGCATCACACATGGGAGGTAACACCGCAAGCAAAGTGAGAGCGACGATTCCAGCACCAGAGCACACACAATTTTATGACTTGACGGGTTTGGTATTTATTGATGTGACCGCTTTTATACTTTACTACAAAACTGGACACCCCATTGTGTTTGTCTGCATCAAAATGTATTTTATTATTTTTCTCCTGAACATACGCGTTTGATAAACAGTTGCGCACATATCGCGCAACACAAAAAATTGCAACTATCTGTTTACTCTACAGAGCCTCTGCTTTCAGAAAATATATCATATTCTGAGGGGGGGGGGGGTTAAAGAACATGTTACACCAACATCTCCTCCCCCTGATATGTGGCTGCTGTACCATGTACTGGTATAAAGAAGTCTCCTGTTCTATTTGTATTGCTTCCTTTGTGTGAAATCCCTGGCGATTCTGCCAGTCCCTCTGATTTCCGATTAATAAACTGACCACACTAAGCATGAGAGCACAGCATGGTCAGTTATCTAGCTGTGCTGGGAACTCAGCATGCTCTCCTCCAAATATCAGACTTGTTCTAATCTCCCCCCCCATGCACAGCCTAACACTGAGAAGCTCAGTGTTCTGCTGTTTGTCCTCCCCCAGCGCTTATGCACCTGAGAACAGAAGGAATGTGATCACTTGAAAAAAAAAAAAAAAAAAAAAGAAGAAGAGGTATTTATATATATTTTTTTTTATATCTATACACAAAATGTTTTACTTTTCATTTCTATTTCACACTGAATGAATGTTTTAAAAGGCGATCGTTTACAATCACTTTAAAGCTGAGTTCAAGCCTGGGGGAAAATAAATAAATACCGTATATACTCGAGTATAAGTCGAGTTTTTCAGCACATTTTTTTTGTGCTGAAAATGCCCCCCTCGGCTTATACTCGAGTCAAGCACTTTTCTGCAGCAGAGAATGACATTTTCAGAACCAACTTTGGGGCCCCCGTATCTCGGGGCCACTTGGTGCTAGGAACCCCAAATTTGGTGTGCAAACCTAGTGGAACTAACACTACAACATATCTAAAGCTGGGGTTCCTAGCACCAAGTGTCCCCCAGAGACATGGGGCCCCAAATTCAGTTCAGAAAATGTCATTCTCTGCTGCAGAAAAGTGCTTGACATTTTCCCAACCGAATTTGGAGCCCCGTATTTCAGGGTTACTTGGTTCTAGGAACCACAGCTTTGAATATGTTGTAATGCTAGTTCCACTGGGTTTGTACTCCAAATTTGGGGTTCCTAGTACCAAGTGGCCCCAAGATACGGGGCCCCAAAGTCGGTCAGCTGTGTCCATCTGCAGCAATGTCATTTCAGGACCCTTTGGGTCCAGAGACCCCAAATTTTGGCTGCAGCTAGGGGGCATCCAGGAACACTTAACTACAGAGTTTGAAGTTCGGGGGACCTATGGCTGCAAATTGGCACAGTGAGGCATGCAAATGGGCATTGTTGACCCTCTTTTTCCACTTACAGTAGCTGCGCATTTCTCACCCTAGGCTTATACTCGAGTCAATACGTTTTCCCAGTTTTTTGCGGTAAAATTAGGTGCCTCGGCTTATATTCGGGTCGACTTATACTCGAGTATATGCAGTAAAAGTCAGCAGCTACAAATCCTTTAGCTGCTGAGGTTTAATATAACACTTACCTGTCTAGCGGGCCCGCAATGTCAGCACCCAAAGCCAATCCGTCCATTGGCTCCGGGTGCAGGCGTCGGCATCCTTACTAAGGGAAACAAGAAGTGAAGTCTTGCGGCTTCACAGCCAGTTTCTTACTGCACTTGCGCGAGTTGTGCTGCACTTTATGAATGGTCCCGCTCTCTTATGGGACCTTTGCGTCTCCCAGAAGGCAGCGGGGGGGGGGGGGGGGGGGAGGGTCCCGAAGTTATGTAGATCGCCGCAACGACATTGCAATCTTACACAGAAGTGGGAGCGGATACCTGGTTTTGATAGGTCTTTGCTCCCCCCCCCACCCCGAAAGGTGCCAAATGTGGCAGCGGATGGGGGAGGAAGCACATTTTTTGCTTTTGGGTGGAGCTCTGCTTGAAGTCATTTTATGGCAAGAAATTAAGATTTTTACGTGTGCAAGAAGTGAAAATATTGCTCTGGAGTCAAAGTGGTGACCAGTAGGGGGTGGAATAAATGCATTTGAGAAGCCGGATGGAACCTCCTGGTGCAATAAGACCCCTTTTCACATGGGCACCTCCGCTAAGCGGAATCTCTCCGCTGATCCCCCGCCAAGCAGGCGGATGACAGGTCTGTGCCCGCTCCGCTATGCCGACACAGCTCGTTTTCCTCTATAGAGCGGTTGGATGGAACCCGACGGCCTGTCCGTTTCCATCCGATCCACTGGGCGGATGGGGGAATAGGACCACCATCCATCTGTTTTTGGCGGACAGGATCGAAATCAGGCGGCGGCGGCGACGGCTGTCAACGGACATGTGTTTGCCGACATCCGCCGCTCCATAGAAAAAGACTGGAGGATCAGATCGGGTCCGTCCGAAAAACTGACAGGCAGACCTGATCGGAGAGCCTGCATGAAAGGGTCCTGAAGCAGTTTTTCTGCATAATGGAAAGGCGGGGTGCAGTTCCCTGTTATGGGGGTCAGTAGGAAAAGCAGAGGCTCAGATCAATGCGTCTGCATTGCTGAAAGACTTCCTTTTCAAATGCAATCCTTTAATCATTCAGGTCTTAAATGCAACGATTGGTTATCAAATATTGTGACGGGATGGACATTCGTTCCCTCAATGATTCTTAAAAAATTTAGAGAGATTGAAAAAGCGAATAGTGGAAGGAAAGCTTTCGGATGCAGCTGCGCTTGGCTGGAAGTGGAGGGACGTTAGAAGAAGACGTCCATCACAATGCTGGAACTGGAACATTAGAACTGGCCGTGTAAAGGATGAAATATTTATAGAAGAACGCGGCTACGAGCTCCACGTCTGCCTGGAGAAATCCTTCCATAAATCTGGGAAATCCTCACCATGGGATCACGTATGAATGAAAGCCGCATTATGACTTCTCCATTCCATGAATGAGGCCCAGCCGGGGACACCGCCTTCTCTATAGCAGCAGGAAGGATCGGAGAGTCCGGCTTTTCCCAGCAGGAGGTGGCTTTTCACCTGAATTAGAAATGATTACAAATAGGCAGTTATAGGAAGACAAACAGAACACACAAAGTTATCTGTGAGTAAGCCCCAGATCTAGATTTTTTTATAAAAAATAATAGCAGCCCATCACAAGAAAAATATTTAAAAAAAAGTAGATTTTGCAGCAATATTCAATCCAGAGCTGTCCCCTGCTGTACTTTGTCACCACTAGATGTTCAGTCCCCCAGATTAAATGATAATAGCAGTATTCAATCTACATCCTCTGAGCCCGGGTCATCCTGGACCCACCCCCCGTCCGTGATTGGACAGTGAATGAAAAGCAGCACAGAGAGGAGCTCATCTTCCTGTCACACTGACTTTCCTCCAATCAGCATGCTTCTGGTGAGCTGAGCCCCGAGGGGAAAAAAAAACAAAAAAACGCTCCAACCAATCAGGACAGGGGGAATGATACTGTATCTAGAAGGACTTTCCCAACTTCACCCCGAGGTCACAATTGCACTAGGCCCGGCAATCGCAAAAAAATGATCTGCGTCATTTCCTTTTTTTTAGCACGATGAAGAGACGGGTCACATGGGTGCGTTGCGGTTCCCTAAACACAGCTGCATTATGCAGTGCCGGCCTGGTGCTGCAGGAGGTCAAACTCAACAGGAATGCACCCTGAGTAACGCACTCCATTCACCCCAATAGTGGGGTAATAATAGGGAGCAAAAGGGCAAAAGTGACAGCGTATGTGTATGGCCCACCCTTGACAATCAGCTGCACCCCCCATTCCTACTAGCTGCAAAATACCCAGTACTTCTATGCATAGGGGGGCTGCGCTGACACGGTCTCTTTAAAGTCGGAGATTTCCCGGCTGTTATGTAGGGATTGAGGAATTGCTAGAGATCTGTGCCAGGATAGAAGGAGAGATGAACAGCCTCCATCATCCTCTATGCACAGCGACTACTAGATAGAAGCTGAACTCTAAACCTGCACTGCCGTCTCTGTGAGGGGGCGGCCATGTTGGTAGAGGCAGAGTTTTCCATTTCCATGTCAGAGCATCCAACAAGGAGAACAATAGATACATCACCAAATCTCACTTCAAAGCTTTTGAAACAGCAATGCCTTAATAAGGGTACACCCTAAAAATTAAAAAGAAAAATTGGAAGAAATTTTCCGGCATGGAATTTCAAGAACGATCGTTCAATTTTCGTATAGTATGTACACAACTTTCCACATCAGATTCAGACTTTGCAAACAAACATTTCCAAAAGGGACAAACGCCAAAACTTTTCTTGTACGTTAACAGAACGAACGATTTCCATTTAATGTGTACTGTTTTTGTACGGGAAAAAAAAAATCAGAAACAAAACACTGCGCATGATCAGAAATAAAGGACAAAAAAAAGCTTCTGTCATATGAAAATTTTCATACGTCATTTCCTTCCTCAGTTCCAACTTGCTGTGAAACGACGAGGAAAACGGGACAATCGTTCGCCCAATTTTCTCATATTGTGTATGGTGATCTCACACTGCAGATATACAGCTATCAGTAGTGCCTAGGCACCATCACATAGCACAGGACACTATCACCCACCCCACGTCAGTCACCAGCCCTGCCCTTTACCCCATCTAAGTGGCAGGCAACACTTCCTCTGGGCGGCGGCTTTACCCTGCGTTGTCTCCTCCTCCTGGGCTTCACGGCGGCTTACCCTGTGTCTCTTCCCTCCTCCTCGGTGGCCAATAGGATCGCTTTTCCTCCCGGGCCAATCCGGTGACAGGTCTCAGGAGTCTCCGCTTCCTGATTGGCCAGGAGGAGAATCAGGAAGACAGCAGCGAAAATTCGCTATGGTCACACAACTGGGTGGGCTCGGGGCACAGTGCTCTGCTCCCACACTTTTTTTAAGCCAATTAGAGCTGGGCTCAGGCTCTAATCACAGGCTTCTAAAAAATAAAAAAAAATAATAAAAAAAGGCCCATTGGAATCCATGCGTCCGGCGCGCTGCATGTAGATTAGGTGACGGACACATGGATTGGGGGGGGGGGGGGGGCGCCACTGAGTACACGGCTATCTTTTAGGAGGAGTTCCAGAGAGAAAGGTGGATATTTCGGAGCACTGCTGAGGCACAATAATCATTCCTGAAGGCTGGTAACGGCCCTCGCTGCTGCAATATTTTCAGGGCACCCGAAATGTAAAAATAATTGGGGGCTTTGTTAGAGCGGCAGGGGGCCAAATTCACTTCCTCATCAAACAGGTAATGAATGGGTGATGGAATGATGTGACCTCCTCGGGGTGAATGTTCAGCAATGAAATCAGACTAATGGAGTGGAATCCAGCAAATCCGATAGCGGATATTCAGCAGATCCTGAAATGTCAGAATATCGGCACTCAGCATTTTGTGTACAACCGCAGGAAGAGCCAGGGCCCAATTAAAGAAAAAACGATTTTTTTTTTTGTTTTTTTTTGTTGAGGTTTGGATATAGTTTGGTATGGAAGCTTGATGCGTCTGTGACCGCCCTCACCACACCGCGCTGCACTTTTCTTACGTCAATGAACTAAGAACCAGGACTGATATAATACATAAGCTACGCTGATGAAGTCTGCGGGGAAATCTGCGATTTGATGAACCTGAAGCTGAATCTTATTACTTATAACTAGTAAGATCAAATGTATATGCAAATCCAGCTGACAAAATGCACTAAATGAGCAATCACTGCAGAGATTCGTTATCGGGAAAGGTAAGGTGCAACAAACGAGCCCCCTCAAGTGAGTTATGAGAAGCCAAACCCCCCCAGGAGGGGCACGCCAAGAGCGAATGAAGAATACTGATCAGGATGTGAACCAACAAACTGCTGCATTATGTGTGTTACATAACATTGAGTCATACACCGAGAGCAGGGCTGCTTTAATGAAACCCAGAGGAAAAGAAAGCCAGTGGTTGTCCATGGAAACCAAACACACATAACGAGCGAAGGACACTTCCTAATTCTTCTCAGCCGTTCTGGAAGCCATTCAGATATTGCACCAGCTGGGCGCATGTAGTAACGAGCTCGCTTCTCTCCTCCTCAGTATTTAGAACTCCTCTCCATTGTAGCTCCTTCGAGTCTGATCTCCTGCCTGTCCATTCTTCTCCCCTCCCCAAGTATCTCCCTCCTTTCACCATTAGCTCTGAGGCTCCCCCCACACCACCCCCCATCCAGATTTCGACCCCACCCTTCAATCATCACTTCTTTCTTACCCCCAACTTTCAGCCATCAGCTCTTGACCTCCCTGCCTCAACGTTCAATTCTCCCCTAAACCTTCAACCCTCATCTTTTGCCCTTCTCCACACAAAACTTCAACCACACGTTCCACCATCAACCATCAGTTCTCCCCCCAAACATTAGCTCTCACACATCCTCCCATACACCCACCCCCCCCAACCATCAGCTCTCACCCTCACATATCCCACCATCAACCACTAACCCTCCCATACCTCCAACAATCAGTTCTCACCCGCTCCTGCCCAACCTTCCCCGCTTCAACCATCAGTTCTGGTCCTCCTTCACCCCAATCTTCAACCAACAACTCTCTCCCCACCCAAGTGTATAGAGAGTGAGTTATAATTTCAGGTTTTTATTTCTGTGACCCCAACTGGAGAACTTTTCCCTCACTATGCGACTCTACGACGACACTTGTACTAGAAAGAAGTGGGAAAGGTGTTTAGGGGGGAGGGGTTAGTGAATGCAACAAAAACATGGACAGGAATATAAATATATGTTTCCACTTCTAACCTTTTCCTTCTTCTTAAAATGCTTTTAGTTTTTGAAGAGATTTTTAATTACTTCCCATTCTGAAGAACCCCTCTCCAGTCCCCAAAACAAAAGCATTTTGTCCGGAGATTGGTCTTTTTTTAAAAAATTTGAAAAATACTGAAGAGTTAAACCACCTGACAGGTTCTTCTATATCTCAGGTACTCTCTCTAAGATATCTGTGCTGAGCTCCTGGGCCTGTACTCCTGCTGTGCCCATTATGAGGAATTCACGCCATCCCTGTGCTGAGTTCCCAGGTCTGTACACCTGCTGTGCCCATTATGAGGAATTCCCGCCATCCCTGTGCTGAGTTCGCGGGTCTGTAGACCCGCTGTGCCCATCATGAGGAATTCCCGGGTCTGTACACCTGCTGTGCCCATTATGAGGGCTTCCCACCATCACTGTGCTGAGTTCCTGGGTCTGTGCACCCGCTGTGCCCATTATGAGGGGTTCCCACCATCCCTGTGCCGAGTTCCCTGGTCTGTACACTTGCTGTGCCCAATACGAGGGGTTCTCACCATCCCTGTGCCGAGTTCCCTGGTCTGTACACTTGCTGTGCCCAATACGAGGGGTTCCCACCATCCTTGTGCTGAGTTCCCAGGTCTGTACACTTGCTGTGCCAATTATGTGGGCTTCCCACCATCCTTGTGCTGAGTTCCCAGGTCTGTACACCTGCTGTGCCCATTATGAGGGCTTCCCACCATCCTTGATGGACCTTTATGTTACATTATAGAGAATAGTACAGGTGAATCTGGAACACACAAGTGTGGCTAGAAACACCCAAAACTCCTAGTGGACATTAGGGATGAGCCCAACCATGTTTAGACAATTCCCAACCTACCTGAGCTATCCTGTGGTGAAGCTGTGAAAGCCAACAGGTAATCATAGGCGGTCATTTATTGGCCCGCAGCTGCACGTAAGGGGCGGGTATAAGTGTGGCTGTGGGGCGGGGAATGCCTCTGCAGCCTACGATTGGTTTTTCCAGCTTTGCGGTGGGACGGCTCAGGCAAGTGGGAAGCTGTGTCCATGTGGTGGACAGAGCCGGGATTTCGGGGAGGGAGAATTTGCTGTTGAACCATCTGGGATTCCTCTATTAGCTGTGATATTTCCTCCCACCACATAGAACAATGGGCGTCAGGAGGATTGGCTGTTTGGAACTAATATGAACAATTTGTATTTGTTGTGAAGCTCTGCAGGATTGTTGGCATTATATGAATGAATAAATTAACTCCTCACGGCTGAGGAAGCACACAAGGCGGTGTACACCCGCTGGCGTCTGTTTACGTCTATGACGCAAAGCACTAATCCAGGGGCTCAGGAGTTCTACTGATAAGCTTTGCACCCCTTAGATACATCTTCTTTCTTCACTGGGTCTCTCTCTGCATCACCGCACGCCTGCCAAACCTGGAAAGCAAACATTGCAAAAGGCTTTCTGCGCAATTAGGTAGAGCGCACTAATCAGCGGTGTCTGTGCCTAATTACAACACCGTTCCCCCACCCTCGCTTCCTTCTCTTCTCAATTATCTTCCAGCTAAAGAGATTTGTAACGGAGTAACACGTCCAAATTAATCTTCAGCCTGTTCGCTGGAAGACAGGCGTGTCCAATAGAACAGGCTTTAGGATTCTGGAAAAAAAAAAAAAAAAAATCATATCGAAAGCTCAGTAACCACGGCCACCGCAAAAGAATAAAAAAAAATTAACCCGCTCGTGGCTCTGTGAGGGCAAAACCAAAAACATCTGGCAGAACCATGCAATAATACAGTAAAGTGAACCAGATGCAATGTTAAAGTTGGTCAGGAGGCAACAAGGGCTGAACAGAGAGGGGTCCCTAAAAACGCCAAATCTCAGGGTGCGGCAATCGGCAATTCCTGTGGAGTGGAGTGGAGCTCAAGATATGCGATGATATAGATATGATAAAAATGTTAATGGTACAGTGGGTATAGAGAAAAAAATCCCCCCCCCCCCTCTTCAAAATAATCCCATTTTGTTGCTTTGCAGTCTGAAATGAAGACAGACACCGTTCTTTCTTTATCCAGCTGTATTTACTCAGTGCGACTTATAACATCCAAGTGAAAGATAGAACACCAACATGTCAGAAAAAAATAGAATCACTGAGTTGGAGGATGGATCCCCCCCTTGTATTTTCATATTTTGTTCAACCCCCTTTTGCTGTAATTCCAGCCTTTAGCATGTTGAGATTTGTCTCTGGTAACTTCGCACATCTAGACTTTGCAATATTTCCCCACTCTTCTTTGCAGAACTGCTCAAGTTCAGTGACATTTGATGGTAAGTGATTGTGGACTGCAGTCTTCAAGTCATTCCACATATTTTCAATGGGGTTTAAGTCTGGGCTCTGATTAGGCCATGTAAGGACATTCCCTGCCTTCTCCTCCAACTACTGTGTGCTCATTGTTGCTGTGCGCTTGGGAAAGGTAAACCTTCCCATTCACAACTTTCTGCCAGCAGAGGGCAGGAGATTTTTCCTCAAGAATTTGACTGTAATTTGCTCCTTCCATTTTTCCTTCTATCCTGACAAGTGCTCCAGTCCCTGCTGCAGAGCAACACCCCCATACCAGGAGATAACACCATTCCTACAGTAAAGCATGGAGGGTATTTGGATGAATTTTCTCCAGACATATCAATTGGTGTTGAGGCCAGATCATTCCATTTTAGTCCCATCTGACCAGAACACCTTTTTCCATGCAGCCTCAGAATCTTCGCGTTGCATTTTGGCAAAGCTCTGTGGTGACGGCATGTAACCTTTCTTGAGTGGCTTTTTTCTTGCACCTCTCTCCCCATACAAGCCACATTTGTGGAGAATGTGTGATATCTGTGTCACATGCACACAAGCACACAATTGTCACTCTTTGGCAGAGTTGCTGTAGGCCTCCTGATAGCCTCTCTGACTAGTTTCCTCCAGTTTGGAGCAAGGTCCTGAATTCCTGATCCAGGGAGGGTCTGTGTTCTACCAAATACCTTCCACTTCCTAATAATAAACGTCACTGTGCTTCTAGGCATTGATAACGTCTTTGTATTCATCTCCCGACTTGTGCCTGTACACAGCTTTATCCCGGTGACAGTGCCTTGTCACCCATAGGCGATTGTTTGCTTTAGTTGCTCTACCAGGGACTGAAATGCTCCAGGAAAGCTCTTTTCATGCTGAGCTAATCAAAATGATCACAGGTGAAGGTCAAATGGCTTGTGCCTTGTCACCCATAGGCGATTGTTTGCCTCAGTTGCTCTACCAGGGACTGAAATGTTCCAGGAAAGCTCTTTTCAAGCTGAGCTAATCAAAATGATCACAGGTGAAGGTCAAATGGCTTGTGCCTTGTCACCCATAGGTGATTGTTTGCCTCAATTGCTCTACCAGGGACTGAAATGCTCCAGGAAAGCTCTTTTCAACCTGAGCTAATCAAAATGATCACAGGTGAAGGTCAAATGGCTTGTGTGCCATTGAGAAGGTGATTAGCCACACCTGATTGAGTTTACAAGTCGTTTTTAGGATAGGGGGGTAATCCATTTTCCAATTCAGTGATTCTGATTTTTCTGACATGTTGTTCTATCTTTCACTTAGATGTTTTAAGCTGGATAAAACAAAAACTGCGCGTCTTCCTTTAAGGCTGCAAAGCAATAAAATGGGGTTATTTTAAGGGGGGGGGGGTGATTCTTTTCTATACCCACTGTATCTGAGCCGTACCCAAAAAAAATCTGCCTTTAGGTAATTGTTTTCTATGTGCTCATTTACACCATTCATGTGCAGAAAAATGCAGCTCAATAGACATGGTGTGAACCTTGTGAGATCCTCCAAAAGCTAGGCCTAGGTACCTTTATTCCTCATAGCTGTATACCTGCACTGTGAGATCATCTAGGGCACTACAGGTCCACCAGATGTGGAGTGAGATGTGGTAATATCACGACTCTGCTGCGGACTGTTCTCCTTGCTGCAGAGAAAGCTGTACCTGCAATAGAAGAGCTCTCTGCTTCATCCATGCTGTTGATCTCCACTTCTTCCACTGGTTCCTGATTATTCCTCCATTGGCCATCAGAACCCATTGGGAAGGCAGCTCTGACACAGGGAAGCCAAGCCCTTCTCCTTCACAAATATGGCCCCCGCCACACAGAGACATACCGCCAAACAAGACATAGTAAGTCAGTAATGGGGAAAAGACCAGCTGCAGGAAGACTATGCTGGGTAGAAGTCCTCGAAGTAAACAAAACTTCCCCTGGATGAGTCCAATCCTCCTCCATTGTTGTCTCACACGCTCCCCCTCCCAGGCACTGCAGATCACAGGGGGAGGGTTTCAGCATCAGAGGCAGTGCAAATAATCCAATATTTCATTTACCAAAGGATTCATAATTTTGTTTAGCCAGGCGTTTGGTCTGAGCGACATTCATGTAATGAAGATTTGGGGAGTTATGTGGACACAAGATGTGTGATCTGATGTATTCATGACATCCAGGGCCAAAGGAAATCTGAAAATAATGAGCAGTGCAGGGTGATGGGGGGGGGGTGAGGTACAGTGTTGGGAGAATTTTTTTTCCCTCCCCATCTATACTGGTGCTGAGAGGGAAGAGACTAAAAGAAGAAATCCACACAAACTAGACTTCAGCTATAAACGCTTCCTACTCGGAAGGCGGATGAGTGATCCGCAATGAGGATTGGCAGCAGCAGAGGTTAATCTTCCAATTTCTGGAGGTGAATACGGAGGTGCGGTGAGTGGGAGGCCAGCTATTACTACCCTGCAGTGGTTCAGAGAGGAGTTCAGTTTGGGGGGTGGGGAGGGTGCATATAGTTGTCAAGCTGCCCCCCTCCCTCTCTGAGTGTTCTTGCAAACACACATTTCATTCCATGTACTGCGGTCCTACCTCCAGAGAGCCAATTCATTCATTCATTCCCTGAAACTTAAAAACTGAAAAACCCATCATCTTTATTTATACATATGAAATGGGGAAATTAAAGAGTAAGCAGCCAGACAGCAAACACAGCGAGGAGGAGGAAAGACAAATGAATGGGGGATAGAGAGAGATACAAAAGGGGGGGCAGATAAGCAGGATGAGGAGAGGTAACACAACGATGGGGAAGGGGACCGAGCAGAAGGAAGAGAGAGGAGGGAAAGAACCAGATGAAAATAAAGGGGAATAAAGTGGCAGGGTGGGGGACGTAGGAGAATAGAGCGGCAGGGTGGGGGACGTAGGAGAATAGAGCGGCAGGGTGGGGGACGTAGGAGAATAGAGCGGCAGGGTGGGGGACGTAGGAGAATAGAGCGGCAGGGTGGGGGACGTAGGAGAATAGAGCGGCAGGGTGGGGGGCGGAGGGGAATAGAGCGGCAGGGTGGGGGGCGGAGGGGAATAGAGCGGCAGGGTGGGGGGCGGAGGGGAATAGAGCGGCAGGGTGGGGGGCGGAGGGGAATAGAGCGGCAGGGTGGGGGACGGAGGGGAATAGAGCGGCAGGGTGGGGGACGGAGGGGAATAGAGCGGCAGGGTGGGGGACGGAGGGGAATAGAGCGGCAGGGTGGGGGACAGAGGGGAATAGAGCGGCAGGGTGGGGGACGGAGGGGAATAGAGCGGCAGGGTGGGGGACGGAGGGGAATAGAGCGGCAGGGTGGGGGACGGAGGGGAATAGAGCGGCAGGGTGGGGGACGGAGGGGAATAGAGCGGCAGGGTGGGGGACGGAGGGGAATAGAGCGGCAGGGTGGGGGACGGAGGGGAATAGAGCGGCAGGGTGGGGGACGGAGGGGAATAGAGCGGCAGGGTGGGGGACGGAGGGGAATAGAGCGGCAGGGTGGGGGACGGAGGGGAATAGAGCGGCAGGGTGGGGGACGGAGGGGAATAGAGCGGCAGGGTGGGGGACGGAGGGGAATAGAGCGGCAGGGTGGAGGACGGAGGGGAATAGAGCGGCAGGGTGGAGGACGGAGGGGAATAGAGCGGCAGGGTGGAGGACGGAGGGGAATAGAGCGGCAGGGTGGAGGACGGAGGGGAATAGAGCGGCAGGGTGGAGGACGGAGGGGAATAGAGCGGCAGGGTGGAGGACGGAGGGGAATAGAGTGGCAGTGTGGAGGACGGAGGAGAATAGAGTGGCAGTGTGGGGGACGGTGGAGAATAGAGCGGCAGGGTGGGGGACGGTGGAGAATAGAGCGGCAGGGTGGGGGGCGGAGAATAGAGCGGCAGGGTGGGGAACAAAGGGGAATAGAGCGGCAATGTGGGGGACAAAAATAGAGCGGCAGGGTGGGGGAAGGAGAGGAATGGAGCGGCAGGGTGGGGGACAAAAATAAAGCGGCAGGGTGGGGGACCGAGGGGAATGGAGTGGCAGGGTGGGGGACGGAGGGGAATGGAGGGGTTAAAGGGAGGATGGAGGGGTTAGAGGCAGGATGGGGGGGTAGGGTAGAGGAGGATGGGGGGTAGGGTAGAGGCGGACGGAGGGGGGGTAGAGGAGGATAGGGGGGGTCAGAGGAGAAAGGAGTGATAGAGGTGGGGGGGGTGATAGAGGAAGATGGGGGGGGGGGGGGGGTAGAAGGAGGCTAGCGCAGCAGAGTGGTGACAATGGGTAAATCGTCAGGATACACTGTGGAGTGGAGTGGAAAGTTTCTCCCTGGAACCCAGCGAGGAAATCGGACTTTCAATACGGATAATGTAATCAGTGTCACGCTTCATCTTCCGGCAGCTTTTAAGTTAGGTAAATATTGGTTGTGTACCGGAGCAGTGGTTCCTAGAAAAGCAATAAAAACTCTGCAAGCTTTACAAGCAAACAAAATAACTCTATTAACGCCGATTATGTTTATGCAAAAGGTCTCTTTTCCCCTCTTGAAATTCAGTTTGCTCGGTGCCGCAGTTATTGCCGGGAGGATTCTGATTGTTACCGAGCCAGAAGCAGAACAATTTCATCTCCACTAAAGTCTGAAAATAAACGCATAAGACGACGTGGCCACAACAGAACATATTTGAAGAGAAGTTAATTTTAGTAAATGAGATTAAAATCATTATTGCCACTTTTACCCCAAGGGCCCATTCATATCTTCCTGGTCCTCTGTAGGGCGTTATGTCAGACAAATAACATGCAATGGGTTAGGGCAGACAATTTATTTGAACAAGCTGCCAATGTGCCAAAACAAACTTAAAATTGGACGTGCGCCATTCTTCCAGAGCGCTGCAACACGCACAGCGGAGGAGCGTTGCCTTATTGTGCTGGGAGTGCCCCTGAAAATCAACGGCACGGCAATGCACGGGGTGTTACCCCAATGCACCATGTTGGATGGGTCTGAATGGGGCCCTGATATATTTTGGACCCGGCATCCGATATACCTGGAAGCGTGAAGAAAAACGAGAAAGTGTTGCAGTGATGGGAGAAATGGGGTGGTGGAACAGGTAGGTATAAAGCCTCTTCCCTTGTCTTTCAGTGCAGGATATGGAAGGATATGGCAAGATGTGGAAGGATATGGAAGCAGAGGCTTTGACGATGGAGTGGCTTGTGTGACTCCCAGACAGAAAAATAGGCAGCCTGATGAAAAACACAGAAAGCAAACATCAGTTTGAGAGATGGATCGGGAACAAGGCGTAAGCAGTGGCGGTATTGATTGCACAGCATCCGCGACGTGCTTCTCTGAGTCACTTTACAACATTAATTTGCTGTCAAACAACAGAGTAACTCGTGCACGGCATGCGAGGCAGAGGCCAGGGTAGTGTGTAGCCTGACCGCTGAGAACCTCGGCCCTTCAGCAGTTAAGCCGAGACATGGACCTGTACTGCTGACGTACCAGACCTCCATTAGAGGGTATCCCTGGAGCTAAATGGACAACTTGGCAAGGAGGCCAGCAAATGGGATTTTGTGGCACAGTAGGAGTAAGAGCATCGATTCCCTAAAAATACACTTGGGTGAGTTAAGGGGAAAAAAAAAAAAAAATCAAAACCAACCAATTTACCAACACACTGTAAAAAAAACAAGCACAGCAAATTTCATGCGCATGAGAAACGCCTGAAAATGCAAGCCCAAGGAGGCAGCGACGACTTCCTCAAGAAGAGATTGTCCATAAAAAGCAAGAACACTAAAAGAATTGCTGTAGGTATAAACCGGAGGGACCTACAGATGATTGAACATATCTGCAGAAGCTTTAGAAAGCCTCTTATAGCCAAATTCCAACTGGTAACCTATCTGACACTTTACAAACGTGACAAAGCTTGACGGAGAATGGGGACCTTAGCACTGAGCTGTGACAACTCCACCAAGACAGCACAACTGGGAGACTGCCATACATGCAGGATTTTCACCAACTCCAGCCCATTGAAATAGAACCTAAAAAAAAGCAAGAGGGAGACACTGTTCTAGGTTCTTCTAAGCATGAAGGTTTTAGGGCTGTGTGGCCCAACCTACGCCCAGCCACCATCCCTTGGCCGCCCCCAGCTGTCTCGGACAATGCTCTATAGCACTTATTATGATGAAAGTTATATGCGGCCACCTTGGGATTTCAGGGTCTGCAGTTGAGCCCCCTGTATTCAGTTAGCTGACTGCCATTATGTAGACGTATATCTTGTAGTGGCATCTTTAAAGCCCAAACCTTTAATTTGGCTGGAGTAGAAAAGGGTCAGTAGGGGAGCAGTCAGGATTTTGGCATCTACTTGTCCCTCTGAAGATTTCCTTACACCTCCAGTCCTGTAGATACAACAGGATAGGAGAATAAATGCCCCCAAAATTAGGGGAAATCCAGTCTTAGCGTTACTGGAACAAGCGCCTCCCATTCTGTCAAAACAGGTTTTCCCGTTCAAACAAACTGGAAGGAGGGACACGGTGTTTTGACAGCAGAACTGTCTGCAGCCACTGATCGAGGAAGGCCAACTTAAAAGAGAAGTACGAGAATAGATTTTTTTTTTTTTTTTGGAATCACACTTACCTAGGTGGATGCATCTGTCCCCTGCCGGCTCAGAGTGAGAACTGAGCGATCAAACACCGCTGATCACTCAGTTCTCAGAGCTCCGTGAGCAGAGAGCTGGTGACCGTCAGTGTTCGGGGCTCTCTGACCCAACCCCCGCAACTCACTGGAGCGCTGGGCTGTGGAGGGGCTGGGAACAGCCGGCTCAGGCATTCAGTGGCTCGTTGAGAGGCTGAGCCAGGTGCTGGTCCAGGCACAATGTCCGATCCCACCCATATGGTCGCGATCCTTCCAAAGTCTGGACCGGCTCTGTGACTTCAGCCCGCTGTCTGCTGAAAAGGGTCACAGGAGTTTGGAACCAACTACACTCCTGTGATCCGCAGGAGAAGTACAGCCAAACGAGTTTCCCCCCATACTTCTTCTTTAAAATGTTTCTAGTGGGGACACAAGCATCTATAAAACCCTGAGGGGGTTCTAATCCCTCACTACTTCATCTAAAACTAAAGCGTGAAGGTCTGGCTTTTAAACAGACTTGGAATAAGTTCCCTGATAATAGGACAGTTTCCATCCTATGACCCCTGAACACCGGGCAGTAGACCATGAATAGACTGACTTCTCTTCGGTCCAGCGTTTACCAGCGTCATCCCACTGGCCAGCAAGCTGCCTATTTAGCGACCAACAGTGAGCAGTGGGAGGAAGGCGGCCGATTTCTTGGATGAACATTTATTCGTATAATAGAGTGCCCAGGGTTGGAGGGCTTTCTGTGTGACCTTCGTAGAAAGTCCTTCTTGGACATCTAGGCAGCACACATCTTCCAGGAGAGTCACAGGAGGTCTGAACGGCAGCTTCTTTCTGAAGCTTTTCACACAGGTCTCCCCTGAGCAGGTCAGGAGTCTCCAGTAAAAAAAAAAACACAAAAAAAAAAAAAAAAAAACGTAATGCATTCTGCTGGCGGAAGGATTGTTAAGCAAACAAGTTTGACCCGTGGCTGTGAAGAATAGCGGTTGACATAACTTAATTAAAGCTCGGGGACGAGTCTTTGCTACAGCATGTCACCGCGCCGCCACAGCAAGGATCCAATTACCTGCAAACAGCGCCTCATGGCAGGCGGCCCCATTACCTGCTGCTTTATCTCGCTATAATACTATAATGAGAACGTGCCAGGCGCAGGCAATTGGACCTGGCGCTTTATGTGCGGGATGAGCAGATTAACTCTTCCTGCAAAATAGCACGTCCGATCCCATTCCCACTAAGCGCATATTAGAGGACATCAATGGCGTCTCCGCAGGAAGGAGTTGAAATCCTGCATCACAAAAAAAAAAAAAAAATCTCAACAGCGACCATGTGCTCATAAATGTAAAAAAGAGCAAAATCGGATAAATTCACTCAGACAGGCCAATGCAGCGCACACAAGCGGCGTTTACCTCAAATATGGAAGCTGCCAATTGGTCTATGAAGGTTCCAGCTCAGGATCTGCTATTGTATTCTATACTGGTCCAGTCTGTCCCCAGGACAAGATATACAAAGGCTTAATTTCTCTATGCCAGTGATAGAAGAGATATGCTGGCCAGTCCTTGGAAATGGCAACTTTAAAGCAGAACTTGGGGGGGGGGGATGAAAAATTGATAGACCAGCCAAAAAAAAAAAAAAACTCAGCTTCAACCTGGAGCTGTGCCGCAGTAATACCTTTTGGCCACTAGAAGTCCCCAGTCTTCCATGTTCAATGACAGCCACTGGATCTACTTCATCTGAGGGCGCCATGGACCCGCCCCCTGAGAAAACATCACGCTGGCCAGGGCTCAAATACTACTTTACTGAAGGGCGCTCATAACATAATTACAGCCGGGACAGACCTGCAGCACCATCAGACCATCATGGAGAACCTTGGAAGTGCAGGGAAGAAGGGGTTTTGGGTAAAGCTGGAGCTCTGCTTTAAAAGCCAACGTGGAAATGGCAGGAGCACCCTTAGGGTCGGGTTAAGGAATAACCCCTATTTATCCCGATTTTTTGTTTTTCCAGGTTTAGCAGAAAACACAAGTGCAATGAAAGTGATGGGAGTAAGGCGTGCAGGAAAGTTAGATGAACCGTCGGGTCCCAAATCTGCCAACCCAATTTAAAATGACCCCAAAATTGTTTCTATCAAAAATGTTCCATGCCTTGCTTCTACCTAAAGGCTTCCACTTCCGGCACCAACAATTATTCTACCGTTATCGGCAAACTCCAGCCAAAGCTTTTCCCCTCCCCCTTCATCTCTTTTACAGGAGTCACAGGGACATAAAGTGAGGGAAAAGCTCCACTGAAAACTGGCATCCCCCCGACTACCCAACTAAACAAAAATGGTCTCCAATTAGGCTCGCAAATCTTCCCATCATGATGTTTGGCTGAACAGAACCTCCTAATTATGTCTGTGTGCTTTAATCATTTAGTATTCAGGTGCAGGTCTGCGACTGGGCTCTGAGCCTTGAAAGGTAAACTTGGGATGGAGCCGAGGACAGGCTGCGGACGTACAAATCTCTACATATTCTTCACAAGCAGTAATCACACTTTAGGTCCTCAAGGACCTCTGTAGCCGCAGGTACTGTGGAGCAATTAATCCTAAATTTATAGCAGAATACACCTACATTTTCATGCTAGCAACTCAGTTCCCTGTTCACAGCTGTGATGCAATAGCTTGGCTCATTCTGCGCTCCCCCATCCCAGCAGTGACCTGGTAGCCTCCCAGCCTATTAATCCCTACGAAGGGCAGGTGACCAGAAACCGGGAAAGCAGAGTGATGAAGCCCAATGCATCTCTTAAAGCGGGGGTCCACCTATCTATCGTTTTTTGTTTGTTTTTTTTGAGTTCATTCACAAACTTTTCTTCTCAGCATTACATACTCACATATTGCGTGTAATATGTCAGCCTGTGTCAGATTTCGTCGGAAAGAATAACTTATATTATTCACTGCAGGCGGTTTCCATCTTCATTGTGGGCATTTGAAGCCCACAAGCATTTATTTCCTGGATGCGGTGAATGCTGTGCTCCCAGCATTCACCGCTCGTTCCCGCACATGCTCAGTGGCATCCTGGGAAGCCTGAGACTAGCTCCCAGGAGACTGTGCGGAGTCTGGGAGAGGCTAGAAACACGCCTACTCCCACGGGAGGAGAACCAGGAAGTGCAAAGAAGAATAGAAAAATAAAAGGTAATTACGGCGATTTAAATTTTTTTAAACGGCATGTCAGCATCTAGGCAAGGAAGAGAATACATACAGATGTTGTTCAAAATTTGGGTGGAACCCCGCTTTAAAGCGGAAGTAAAACCATCCATAAAACAGTTTAATCTACGGCATGTGCCGGAAATGTAACACTTGGTTGTGCTCTCAACCAAACTGTCAAACCACCCAATGGCTGGTGTCAAAACTGATCACATGTGCAGCACTAATCACATGTTGTAGATTAAACAGATGCAAAGATGGCAGCTTCCTTGGCTGAAAACAATGGGGGGGGGGGGGTTATTTACACTTTAAGTAGTTTGGGGATGAATTGCTCCACAGTGATTAAAGCTACAGAGGTCAGTGACGGATAAGACCATGTACTGCTGTGTCAGCAATGTATGAAATATTGACATGTCCACGGCCTGCTCAGAGTTCTGCTTTAACCCAAAAGACATTCAAGCAGCAAACGTTGCTCTGACCTATGTGCATGCGCCCCGGAGATATGAGCCATTCTATGCGTCTCTCCAACCCCTTCGCTTCCATGCGACGCCGGACTAGAATGCTCTGTGTACATCTACATTCATAGGAGTCCTCTATATCTGTGCATACACCAGAACGAGGCTCGCGAACCACAGTCTCCCTCTTTAATAAGCTTCCTATGCAGAGGGAATCGCAGCGGGCTCTGAAATATCGGCTCCCGACCAAATGTAAAACCGAAACGCAGCGCGCGGGCTCCCCTGAGCCGCCTGTGATTAATAAGAATTGTAATATACCGCATAATTTCCAGCATGCCGAGGACACAAAATGATGTTTAATCTCACCTTTATTGCTCGCCGCAGCGCAGCGCACAGGACGACTCTCAATCACAACTTCCATCTCACACTAAATAAACCGCACGCCGAGCAATTCCTCGCCGGGTACAGGAGAGAGAAGGGGGAGATTAAAGCCGCTGATTAGAGGAACACTTTGCTTTAGTCGCCTATTAAGGACACACATAAAAATGTAAATGAGACCATAGAACACCCCTCTCCCTAAACATATAATATATATAATTTGGAAAGTATACATAGAATTTGGAAACGGCTCCATGTGCGTCTCTATGTATTGTCTTCATTTAGAAAATGTGATATAATGTGACTGGGAGGGTCTGTCGCATCCAATCACAGCGCAGCAATGTCACTTCTCATTCACTGCCTTGGCAAGCGTTTGAGAAAAATTAAGACGTCCAGCGAAGGACAGTGTCAGGGAATGCATGAGACTGGGTTTCAAGCTCTGTGCACACTTCTAGACAAAAAGGAAAAAGCGAGAAGTGCAGAAGCAAGAGGGCAGAGAAATCGGTTACAGAAATTCAGGATATATTTAAAGTGGGATTAAAGCTGAACTAAAATGTTCACTCCCCCCCTCCGGCTACCTATCCAGCCTACTCGATGTCACAAAGATCTGCATACTTAACTTCTTTGAGTCTGCTTTGGTCCAGTCATGTGATCGAGCAGCTCCAGTTTCCCTGTGACAGCGAGTGGCTGCTGCATGGGGACAGGGTTGAGCCCCCGACACTGGCTCAGACATGGGAGCCTACAGTGTAGGTGACATCACAGCTCTCAGAATTCCCAGCTGTTTGTTGAGTGCTTTCTCCTCTCCCCTGCAGCAGCCGCTCACTGACACAGGGGAGCCAGAGCTGCGGGATTGCATGGCTGGACTGGAATGGTCGGTCAGCATACACATCCTATGACATAGGGTAGGCCAGTGGTTCTCAACCTCAAGTACCCCCCCCCCCCCCAACTCGCCATGTTTTGGGAACTTCCCTTAGAAAAATCAGCTTTTATCAATACCATGTCATGGATATTGTTTTAAAGCAGCTGCGCAAAGCAAAGGAAATCCTGAAAATATGGACCGTTGGGGGTACTTGAGGACTGAGGTGGAGAACCACTGGGGTAGGCAGGATAGGCAGCGGGAGGGGGGAGGGAACATATTAAAGCACAGTTGGTGTTAGGCTGGAATTTCACTAGAAGTTGAACACAAGACGAGGAAATTACAGAATGGCTTATGCAGCGACGGCGTCCAACAATCTGGGGGGGGGGGGGGCACTGAACATTAAAGAGGACCAGTCAGATCAATGATGGCCGAGGCAGGCTCTACACCATCAGAGGATTTGGCAGAATGCCCCAAAGGAATATTTTTAGAAATCTCTCCGTATTTTCTTGTTGAACCGGCATCCTGAAAGGTCCCTCTGCGGAGATCCATCGATGCTAGAGCTGGGTGATTTTCTCAAAAAATAAAAAAAATAAAAATAAAAACTCGATCCACGATTCGAATCGAGTTTTTTTTTTTTTGATGGACACCGTGCCGATCCTGAGGAGCTGCGGGCAGGAGTTTTTAGGCGAGGCCACGGCTTCGGCCTAGTCCGCGGAGTCCGGCCTCGCCGACTAGGCCGAAGCCTCGCCTAAAAACTCCTGCCTGCAGCTCCTTAGGACTGGCGCGGTGTCAGCGCCGATCCTGGTGAAAGAAGAAAAAAAAACAAAATCTAAAAAATTGATTTGCTGAAAATTTGAAATCGATTTGACCTCTTAACTCGATTCAAGATTCAAATCCATTTTTTCCCCAGCCCTAATCAATGCTGGGGGGGGGGGTTTCTCTGAAGTCAGATATATTGCTTTGTTGTTAAAGGGTAACTACATCTTCAGATACCTCTATGCAGCCCACAGCATGTATTTGCAGCACAGACGACCCCCCCCCCCCCCCCCATTACCCCAAGGACCACTTCCACTCTATATCCATCTTAGTTGCATCCTGCCCTCCACCCCCCGGTAACTCAGTATATTTAAAAAACTGGAATTGGGTCTGGAGACTTCGCAGGAATCTGCTTCGATACATGGAAGAGTTCTATGAATAGTTTAGCTGCAGAAAGCAATGACAAGGTGCCAATTCAATGTCCTGGGTACCTCCCCCACTCACCTCCTGGGCTCCCTAAATACCCCACCCGGTGTTTCACTGGATGCAATGCTGATGGCACATTTAGACACATTTGGGGGGGGGGGCCGTCCTATAAGTCACCATGTGTCACATGAGAAAATGGCAGTCACATCGCTCCAGCTCGAGCGGACTGCGGGATCGGCGGTCATGTGATCAGTCTCAGTAGCATAGAGGGGAGTTATAATATTAGGCCCCCCCCCGGTCACATATTCCAGGAGGCCATGGAAGCCTATTCAAAATAATGGCCGGGGGATGGAGGGGGCCTTTCATGTGGGAAGCACTGCCTACCTGCCTCTTTCCACAACTTCCTGGATTCCAGGCATGCTTTTTGCAGCTTCTCCTTCATGTCTAAGGACTACATATCCCATGGTACCTAGCTTATTCCTGTTTTGACTCCGCCTGCTGAAACTTCTCCTCTCAGAAGGCGGCTCTGTGAAATGTGTGCGACAGCAGTGCCCCCTCACAGGACATAGCGACTCAGTGTCCCAGAATTCCTGGAAGTCAATGTGTGGGCTCTCCTTCAGAGTGATAGGAGGAGGCTGGAGATGATTGGAGAACGATGTGGATAAGAGGATGGGATTTTATATTTTGGTCACAGACGGGCTTGATTTCTTCATTACGTTTTGTCTTCATCCATCACCATGAGCCACTTAAAAAACATTCGGGAGAACTGTGCTGCACCCCCCCCCACCCAAGGGGCCTGGCCCCATCCTGCACCAACACTTTATGTTGCATCGTTCTTTATAAAGAAGCCCAGGTATCCCCCACATATCGGGGGCGAAGGTCTGGCACCCCACATAATACCACAGCCCTGGTATCCCCCACATATCAGGGGCGAAGGTCTGGCACCCCACATAATACCACAAGCCCTGGTATCCCCCACATATCAGGGGTGAAGGTCTGGCACCTCACATAATACCACAGCCCTGGTATCCCTCACATATCAGGGGCGAAGGTCTGGCACCCCACGTAATACAACAGCTCTGGTATCCCCCACATATCGGGGGCAAAGGTCTGGCACCCCTTTTAAAACCACAGCCATTATTCCAGCCGTACGTCACAGCCAGCAGCTCCAGGAGGTCACACGGCCGGAACGGCGGCGGCTCACATGGGATTTTTCAGGTTTGATGTTCCAGGTTGCGGTGATGCCAAATATTCAGCGATCCACCCAGAGAGCTATTGACAAGCTGGCACTTGTAATCACTCCCATGCCCTCCATCTGAGGACAGAATCAAAGCTGCGAGGAGCTCTGGCTGGAGTCCCTGGTCATAAATACCATTAACAGGAACGCCGCGCCAATGTTTATCTACCGTGCTGCTTGTTTTATTGTTGCTAAACGCTGAATATTGAGATTAATTGATGAATTTACACCATAAACCTCGACCATAAAAACAAGATGATCGATAATTACTGTACAAGACCCAACAATCCTCCTATGTGATTACAGTGCATGTTCCCTACATATGGATTGTTGTGTGTGTGATCACATCTGTGTGTTACACATCAGAGTCTGGTCATTTCCATGGAATTTTTTCCATCTGAAGTTCCTGGTTGATCCTGCCAGTCACCGTCCTTCCTCCCTCTATACTGACCACACAAAGTACAGAGGCTGATCTGTATTAGGTGGTCAGTGTTCACAGCTTGCCTTTTAAACACGCTCTCTCCCAATCACAGCCTGCCTCTCGCACCCCCCCCTCCCAATCACAGCCTGCTTCTGGCACACACCCCCCTCCGAATCACAGCCTGCTTCTGGCACACACACCCCCCTCCGAATCACAGCCTGCTTCTGGCCCACGGCCCCTCCCAATCACAGCCTGCTTCTGGCCCACGCCCCCTCCCAATCACAGCCTGCTTCTGGCCCACGCCCCCTCCTAATCACAGCCCGCCTTTCGCAGGCCCCCCTCCCTATCACAGCCTGCCTTTCGCACGCCCCCTCCCAATCACAGCCTGCCCCTGGCACACAACCCCCTCCCAATCACAGCCTGCTTCTGGCCCACGCCCCCTCCCAATCACAGCCTGCTTCTGGCCCACGCCCCCTCCCAGTCACAGCCTGCTTCTGGCCCACACCCCCTCCCAATCACAGCCTGCCTCTGGCACACGCCCCCTTCCAATCACACCCCACATAATACCGTAGCCCCGGTATCCCCCACATATCAGGGCGAAGGTCTGGCACCCTATATAATACCGCAGCCCTGTTATCCCACCACATAATCGGGGGAAAAGGTCTGGCACCCCATAAAACCGCAGCCCCGGTATCCCTCATATATCAGGGGCGAAGGTCTGGCACCCCAATAATACCGCAGCCACCATTCCAGCCGTACGGGGCAGCCAGCAGCTCCAGGTGGTCACACGGCCGGCACAGCGGCGGCTCACATGGGGTTTTTCAGGTTTGATGTTCCAGGTTGCAACGATGCCAAATATTCAGCGATCCGCATAGAGAGCTATTGACAAGCTGGTACTTGTAATCACTCCCATGCCCTCCATCTGAGGACAGAATGAAAGCTGCGAGGAGCTCTGGCTGGAGTCCCTGGTGATTAATAACATTCACAGGAACGCCGCGCCAATGTTTATCCAACGTTCTGCTTGTTTTATTGTTGCTAAACGCTGAATATTGAGATTAATTGATGAATTTACACCATAAACCTCGACCAAAGACAAGATGATCGATAATTACTGTACAAGACCCAACAATCCTCCTAAGTGATTACAGTGCATGTTCCCTACATATGGATTGCTGTGTGTGATCACATCTGTGCATTACACATCAGAGTCTGGTCATTTCCATGGGATTTTTCCATTTGAAGTTCCTGGTTGATCCTGCCAGTCACCGTCCTTCCTCCCTCTATACTGACCACACAAAGTACAGAGGCTGATCTGTGTTAGGTGGTCGGTGTTCATCCTCTGGCCGACCATTCAGAGGCACAGGACACTGTGCAGACACACTGGATTGGGTAGTTTGTTCAGCTGCTACACCCTCTGACCACAGCCTGCCCCTGGCACACGCCCCCTCCCAATCACAGCCTGCCCCTGGCACACGCCCCCTCCCGATCACAACCTGCCCCTGGCACACGCCCCCTCCCGATCACAACCTGCCCCTGGCACACGCCCCCTCCCAATCACAGCCTGCCCCTGGCACGCGCCCCCTCCCAATCACAGCCTGTCCCTGGCACGCACCCCCTCCCAATCACAGCCTGCCCCTGGCACACGCCCCCTCCCAATCACAGCCTGCCCCTGGCACACGCCCCCTCCCAATCACAGCCTGCCCCTGGCACACGCCCCCTCCCAATCACAGCCTGCCCCTGGCACACGACCCCTCCCAATCACAGCCTGCCTCTTGAACACGCCCTCTCCCAATCACAGCCTGCCTCTGGCACACGCCCCCCTGCTCCTTAGGCTGAACACACTCTGGAATACAGGCACAGGAGGTGTCTGCACAGTGTCCTGTGACTGCCCCCCCCCCCCTCACTATCAGGAAGAAGAGATGATTGGTCACTTGACAGAACTTTTTGCGATTATTAACTTGCTTAGGAAGTGTCTATACCTTGGGATGGTCACAGCTACTTGACGCAGGCGCAGAGGGAGAGAGATAAGATGACGGCAGAACACCAGAACGTCACTCATTGGCCAGCGCTCAGGGTGGCAGAACCTCAACACATACAACTTTGTAATCTCCTTATTTTGTTTCCTCTTCCCCCTCCAGAGAATTCCAGGCTAAACCCCAACAAATCCAAAACCCGCCCCTCCCCCTCACACAGATACTCAGTCCCCTGTGTAGCACAGATGTATATACTACTCAGCCTGCGTCAGTACAGTCATGTGATCGGCAGCTGCTGGGGAGAAGAGAGCACGCTCAGACGACTAGAATTCCTGAGCCGTGACATCACCTATAGACCTACTATGGGTCATATGTTGTCAGTGCTCCCTCCTCTCCCCTGCAGCCTCCTGACACAGGGAGCCAATCACATGACTGGACTGGAGCAGGCTTAGAATGGGTAAGTGTATATGTTTTTCTTCCACGGGGTAGTTTGTATTGGTGTTAGGAGGGGGGAGGGGGAGGTGCAAGATTACTTAAGGTTTAGTCCAGAATTCTACTTTAAAGGAAGAAAGAAGATATTCAGATGCTGAGAGAAGTCAGAAGACTTCCCACAGTTCAGGAAGCATAAAGCCATTATTCTTCTCCTTGGTGTTCTGTATAGGTAAGAAGTAGATCTTTGTATAAAGTGGACAGCACGCTGCCTACTAGTTTATACTTCACTCATCACATGATGTAAGGGGCGGGGCTTGTACAGAGGCCATTACTAATCAACATTAAACTCTCAGAGTTACAATGAATACAAGCGGCTCCAGAGGCCAAAAGGATTTTCTCCCTAATGGCAGCTTCTCACTACGCTTTACATAGACTTCTTATGGGGTCCTGACGTTTTGGTGCAGTTTGAGAAGTCTCACTGAAATTTCTTCATGCTGTGTCTTTGGTGAGCCGAAACTGCAGGACCTCATAGAAGTCTATGTGAACAAGCACCAAAACCGCAGGACCTCAGAAGTCTGTGAACTTGCAACAAAACGACAGAATCCCATAGAAGTCCATGTGAAACGCACCAAAACCGCAGGACCTCACAGAAGTCCCTCAACCTGCACCAAAAACCGCAGGACCTCATAGAAGTCTGTTTGAACCCGCACCAAAACCACAGGACCTCATAGAAGTCTATGTGAGCCCGCACCAAAACCACAGGACCTCAAGAAGTCTATGTGAACCTGCATCAAAACCACAGGACCTCAGAAGTCTGTGAACCTGCAACAAAACGACAGAAACCCATAAAAGTCCATGTGAAACGCACCAAAACCGCAGGACCTCACAGAAGTCCCTCAACCTGCACCAAAACCGCAGGCCCTCATAGAAGTCTATTGCCTCGTTTCCACTGAGCGGATCGGTTCGGTACAGTACACTATTTTGAGTGTCTCCATTATGAAAGCGGCCCATACAACTGAACCGAACCGCACCATTCAGGGTCCTGCTTCAGATGTGGGGTCATAGAAAATGGTAAGATTCAGTTAGGGCGGAGCTACGATACATTCCACTGATTGGTGGACGTGTGACGCCATGCTAGGCATTTTTTCTAAACCCACGTATGGCCCTTGTTGGTCCGACTTGCAGTGGAAACGCTCACCTGAATAGGCCGGACCATTCTAGGCCTTCCAAACTGTACCGACCCGAACCGATCCCCTCAGCGGAAATGAGGCATTTGTGAACTGAAACTGCCCCAAAACCACAGGACCTCATAGAAGTCTATGTGGAATGCAGCAAACCCGCACCAAAACCGCAGGACCTCATAGAAGTCTGTGAACCCGCACCAAAACCGCAGGACCCCAAAGAAGTCTATGTGAAATGCACCAAAACTGTAGGACCCCATAGAAATCTATGTGGATCCGCACCAAAACCGCAAGACCTCAAAGAAGTGCGTGAGCCTGCACCAAAACCGCAGGACCTCATAGAAGTCTGTGAACCCACACCAAAACCACAGAAACCCATAGAAAACCCGCACCAAAACCACAGAAACCCATAGAAGTCTATGTAAAATGCACCAAAACCCACAGGACCCCATAGAAATCTATGTGAATCCGCAGCAAAACCACGGGACCCCATAGAAGTCCCTCAACCTGCACCAAAACCGCAGGACTTCATAGAAGTCTATGTGAAACGCACAAAAACCGCAGAACCCCTTAGAAATCTATGTGGATCCGCACCAAAACCACAGGACCTCATAGAAGTCTGTGAACCCACACCAAAACCACAGAAATCCATAGAAAACCCACACCAAAACCAAAGAAACCCATTGAAGTCTATGTAAAATGCACCAAAACCACAGGACCCCAAAGAAATCTATGTGAATCCGCACCAAAACCACGGGACCCCATAGAAGTCTCTCAACCTGCACCAAAACCGCAGAACCTCATAGAAGTTTTTGTGAAACGCAGAAAACCCGCACCAAAACCGCAGGACCCCAAAGAAGCCTATGTGAAACGCACCAAAGCTGCAGGACCTAATAGAAGTCCATGAGCCTGCACCAAAACCACAGGACCTCATAGAAGTCTGTGAACCCACACCAAAACCACAGAAATCCATAGAAAACCCGCACCAAAACCAAAGAAACCCATTGAAGTCTATGTAACACGCACCAAAACCACAGGACTCCATAGAAGTCTATGTGAAACGCAGTGAACCCGCACCAAAACCGCAGCATAGCTGCACTCCAGCAAAGGCGCAGCGGGGGAAGTGTGCAGCATTCTCTGTATTAGGGTAAAAAAAAAATCTTCCCATGTCTGTGCCCTCCCCCCCAAACACTTGCCTTTTGCTCCTGAGCTGTCAATCAAATCCTATGAAGAGGGAGTGAGGGGGGGCGGTGCTGAGCTAGGCTGTGTGTGTCTATGGAACCTGCCCCTCCCTTTTAGATTGTAAGCTTCTATGACCAGAGCCCTTCTAACCCTCGTCTTGAATTGTATTGTACCTGCAGTGTCTCCCTTCATTGGCTGTGCAGACTGTCTGTATAATAGGAATGTGAACTCTCACTGAATGAAATTTGCTTTTCTGTAGCCACGCGTACCAAATGATACGACTTCACCTCCTATCCAGTGTTTCTACCTCAGTGCTGCTGATCTCCTCCCAGTTCTTTCAGCCACTTTTTATCCACACTCAGCTGCCTCTCATTGCTGTGGACCAGCCGCCTGTTACTGACAATGGTGGCCTGTGACTACAGCAGGAACAATGAGGGCGGCACATGGCAGAGTGACAACACAGGAGCACAGCCGTGTGCAGAGACAGAGCGGTGTCACCCTATAACAGGAAGTGCTAAACGACCTTAATGGCGGGATCACCAGGATTATTACAGTGAAAGCTGAAGATTCCGAAGGACTGAAAAATCATTCAAAGCGAAGATAAAGATGAGATTTCACTGATTGGATCTACATCTGTGCAGGTGTCAGAATGAAAACTGGAGCCACCCAGCAGTCACATGGGTTACATCCTCCAACCAAGAGCTGTAACATGGGACGGCGGTAACTTTCAAGAGCGCTGGGTGCTGGATTTTAGGTCCATGTGACCCGGCCCCCCAGAACATGTGGCAAGCCTCCGCGAGTCCACCAGGCACATGTAATAATCATAGGCTGATCATTCCCCTCCCCCGGCTGTGACAGACGGAGTGCGGGTACGCCAGTAATGAGGTCGGGGGCTCAGCACGCTCTCAGGCCGCTCGCTCTCACACTTCCTTTGATGTACTGAGAACACTTCAATACTCCATTAAAATCCTGCAGAAGAGTCACAGGAAGTGTGTGCCATGGGGGCCCAATAAAAGCTAGAAAACGTATTTCTCACCTTCCTCATCACATGGAATGACCCCTCATCCCCCTTCTATGGCTCATCGTTATTTTATAGTTTCAGATTAGTCTAAAGCAGAACCATCTGCTGGCATTACTCCCATGTCTGAATGACATTTGCTTCATAGTATGCAGCAATGACCCTCCTACGTTACTCCCACCCTGCACCCCCTATGGTTATAGCTGAACCCCAAACCAGAAAATGAATTTAAAGATACTTCTTAGTAGAAACAAAAAGGACAAACACACTTTGGGTGCATAGAATGCCTTTGCAGACCCAGATATTAGCTTGTAAAAGTAGCAGTGACATCATCACTGTGCTCCTATCGATGGAGGAGCCCAGCAGGCTCCACCCACTACAGAAGGGGGAAGAGACAAGACCAGTCCCCCCCGCACAAGGAGAGAGAACGCAGAGCTGTGGGATGGGCCAAGCAGTCTCCACCCACTATAGGCAGAGACATGACCAGACCCCAAAGGGGTGCATCTGTCACCTGGCCTCAGGTGATCTGACACTGTGCTTTTATATGGGGGGTGTATGGGGTCGATGAAGGTGCTTTGTATAGGGGTGATGCAGGCACTTTTATATAAGGGTGGGGGTGTAAGGGGGTGATGCAGGCGCTTTTTTATAGGGGGGGGGGGTGTATGGGGGTGATGAAGGTGTTTTATATGGGGAGTGTATAGGGTTGATGAAGGTGCTTTGTATGGGGGTGATGCAGGCGCTTTTATATGGGGGGGGGGGGTGTATGGATGTATAGCAGGTGGGATCAGGATGGTTCCAGGAGTTTCGTCTCTCACTTTATGAATGGTCCCTGTATGGGGGGCTCTGCCCGGAGCGGTCCCTGTATGGGGGGCTCTGCCCGGAGCGGTCCCTGTATGGGGGGCTCTGCCCGGAGCGGTCCCTGTATGGGGGGCTCTGCCCGGAGCGGTCCCTGCATGGGGGGCTCTCCCCGGAGCGGTCTCTGCATGGCGGGCTCTCCCCGGAGCGGTCTCTGCATGGGGGCTCTCCCCGGAGCGGTCTCTGCATGGGGGCTCTCCCCGGAGCGGTCTCTGCATGGGGGCTCTCCCCGGAGCGGTCTCTGCATGGGGGCTCTCCCCGGAGCGGCCTCTGCATGGGGGCTCTCCCCAGAGCGGCCTCTGCATGGGCGCTCTCCCCAGAGCGGTCTCTGTATGGGCTCTCCCCGGAGCGGTCTCTGTATGGGCTCTCCCCGGAGCAGTCCCAGCATGGGCTCTCCCCGGAGCAGTCCCAGCATGGGCTCTCCCCGGAGCAGTCTCTGTATGGGCTCTCCCCGGAGCAGTCTCTGTATGGGCTCTCCCCGGAGCAGTCTCTGTATGGGCTCTCCCCGGAGCAGTCTCTGTATGGGCTCTCCCCGGAGCAGTCTCTGTATGGGCTCTCCCCGGAGCAGTCTCTGTATGGGCTCTCCCCGGAGCAGTCTCTGTATGGGCTCTCCCCGGAGCAGTCTCTGTATGGGCTCTCCCCGGAGCAGTCTCTGTATGGGCTCTCCCCGGAGCAGTCTCTGTATGGGCTCTCCCCGGAGCAGTCTCTGTATGGGCTCTCCCCGGAGCAGTCTCTGTATGGGCTCTCCCCGGAGCAGTCTCTGTATGGGCTCTCCCCGGAGCAGTCTCTGTATGGGCTCTCCCCGGAGCAGTCTCTGTATGGGCTCTCCCCGGAGCAGTCTCTGTATGGGCTCTCCCCGGAGCAGTCTCTGTATGGGCTCTCCCCGGAGCAGTCTCTGTATGGGCTCTCCCCGGAGCAGTCTCTGTATGGGCTCTCCCCGGAGCAGTCTCTGTATGGGCTCTCCCCGGAGCAGTCTCTGTATGGGCTCTCCCCGGAGCAGTCTCTGTATGGGCTCTCCCCGGAGCAGTCTCTGTATGGGCTCTCCCCGGAGCAGTCTCTGTATGGGCTCTCCCCGGAGCAGTCTCTGTATGGGCTCTCCCCGGAGCAGTCTCTGTATGGGCTCTCCCCGGAGCAGTCTCTGTATGGGCTCTCCCCGGAGCAGTCTCTGTATGGGCTCTCCCCGGAGCAGTCTCTGTATGGGCTCTCCCCGGAGCAGTCTCTGTATGGGCTCTCCCCGGAGCAGTCTCTGTATGGGCTCTCCCCGGAGCAGTCTCTGTATGGGCTCTCCCCGGAGCAGTCTCTGTATGGGCTCTCCCCGGAGCAGTCTCTGTATGGGCTCTCCCCGGAGCAGTCTCTGTATGGGCTCTCCCCGGAGCAGTCTCTGTATGGGCTCTCCCCGGAGCAGTCTCTGTATGGGCTCTCCCCGGAGCAGTCTCTGTATGGGCTCTCCCCGGAGCAGTCTCTGTATGGGCTCTCCCCGGAGCAGTCTCTGTATGGGCTCTCCCCGGAGCAGTCTCTGTATGGGCTCTCCCCGGAGCAGTCTCTGTATGGGCTCTCCCCGGAGCAGTCTCTGTATGGGCTCTCCCCGGAGCAGTCTCTGTATGGGCTCTCCCCGGAGCAGTCTCTGTATGGGCTCTCCCCGGAGCAGTCTCTGTATGGGCTCTCCCCGGAGCAGTCTCTGTATGGGCTCTCCCCGGAGCAGTCTCTGTATGGGCTCTCCCCGGAGCAGTCTCTGTATGGGCTCTCCCCGGAGCAGTCTCTGTATGGGCTCTCCCCGGAGCAGTCTCTGTATGGGCTCTCCCCGGAGCAGTCTCTGTATGGGCTCTCCCCGGAGCAGTCTCTGTATGGGCTCTCCCCGGAGCAGTCTCTGTATGGGCTCTCCCCGGAGCAGTCTCTGTATGGGCTCTCCCCGGAGCAGTCTCTGTATGGGCTCTCCCCGGAGCAGTCTCTGTATGGGCTCTCCCCGGAGCAGTCTCTGTATGGGCTCTCCCCGGAGCAGTCTCTGTATGGGCTCTCCCCGGAGCAGTCTCTGTATGGGCTCTCCCCGGAGCAGTCTCTGTATGGGCTCTCCCCGGAGCAGTCTCTGTATGGGCTCTCCCCGGAGCAGTCTCTGTATGGGCTCTCCCCGGAGCAGTCTCTGTATGGGCTCTCCCCGGAGCAGTCTCTGTATGGGCTCTCCCCGGAGCAGTCTCTGTATGGGCTCTCCCCGGAGCAGTCTCTGTATGGGCTCTCCCCGGAGCAGTCTCTGTATGGGCTCTCCCCGGAGCAGTCTCTGTATGGGCTCTCCCCGGAGCAGTCTCTGTATGGGCTCTCCCCGGAGCAGTCTCTGTATGGGCTCTCCCCGGAGCAGTCTCTGTATGGGCTCTCCCCGGAGCAGTCTCTGTATGGGCTCTCCCCGGAGCAGTCTCTGTATGGGCTCTCCCCGGAGCAGTCTCTGTATGGGCTCTCCCCGGAGCAGTCTCTGTATGGGCTCCCTGGAGGAACAGCAGAGCCTGGGAAACAATGTGGGTGCCGCTGGGGGTACACTTTGAGGCCCCATAACAATGATCTAGAACCACCCAGATCCCTCATTGGAAAACCCTTCGCTGGTACCAAGCTCACAGCTGCAGCCTTGAGTCCGATTGAAGCATTTGTCTGCCGAGCCCTTTATAAATGTATCTTGGTAGAAAACACATATAAACCTTTGAAAGTGACCTGTGCTGCGAAAGACGACATGGTGCGTTCCAGACGGATGTCTATAAACCATGCAATGGGTGGAATGACTGAGCAGCACAAACATGAAGTGAGCAGAGAAGCGCTCGATCTATGCAGATGCCTCAAACGCCATCAATTAAGCCAAGTATAAAAAGACAAGCAACAACGTACTGCGGATTGTTCCATCAATAACTGCACACAGAGATGATCCATCACACTGCGCCATGCCAGGGAGAACCGCACGCGGCTCTGGCAGGACGGAATGCTTGGCTTCATTTTATTACAGTCATGCAAATGAGATTGGTAATTTGGGTAATAAAGAAGCCTTGCTGCCATCTTTCAAATATATCATCAGAATGAACAGAAACTGCCACTGGCCATCACCACAGCTTGGCGAATAAACGCAGCGATCCTAGAAGACATCGGTATACCGCCGAGGTCCGCACATTACTGGTACTAGGAGGCCGTAAAGGTTGGTTTGGGTGCAAAATATTTTCATACGGAAAGGAATATTGGAGCCGGGATGGTAACGTTCCAATTCCAACATGTCATTGTGAAAGCGGGAGAGACGGCTATGGCGAACGCCCAATGTCAGCTAAACACATTCCCAGGGCATCAAAACATTAGGTGTGCAGAAAGCAGCCAAAATCTAGAGCAGAAAAGCCTGTTGCCTGCCAGCATGCTGCAGAGGACCCTTTCTCGCTGTGGGTAAGCAGTGGTCTCTCTGAGGAAGTCAAACATGAGCCCCCCACCCCTTGTTCACAGCTATAGCATGAGCTCTGATTCGGCAGGGGTGTGGCAGACCTATGCAGACAGACCACGGCATCCACAGAGTGTCCGGGCCCTTCACTACAGTATGCTGGCAGGGGACCCTCTTTTCTACTCAGTCTGTGGAAGCTTCCTAAAATAAACTCTGACGTTTTTTTGATGGATTTCCGCTGAAACAGACTTGCCTACACACGATCGCACCAAAGTCCGATCATTTAGAATGCGATGACGTACGACAGGACTAGAAAAAGGAAGTTCAGTAGCCAATAGCTGCCCTGGCGTCGTTTTTGATCCGTCGGAACAGAATACAGAGGTTTTCCCGATAGGAACTGATTCCGTCGGAAAGATATGAAACATGTTTTATTTCCAGGTCCGTCAGAATTTTCGAAAGTAAAAGTCCGATGAAGCCCACACACGATCGGAATATCCGATGGAATGATTCCGTCGGACCTTTTCTGACGAAAAGTCCAGTCGTGTGTACGCGGCATAAGACGTTGAACACCTAGAAGGTATTTAGCTGTTTAAGCTGAAGGTTTTGGTGAAACGTGTAAGATGCCGAGAACCAATATGGCCGCCCAGAAGTGACACAAGCATAAACTCCTACACTGGCCCCATACACAGGCAGAGGGGGCTTCTGCTCCACCTCTTTACATTACCCCAATATTTTGGAAGGGCCCACTCTGGCTCCTCTGCAGTCCAAAAGTCCAGATTTACAGTGAGCCAATCAGAAGAAGACTTTCCTGCTTATTGGAGTCATGCCATGCAAGAGGCCAAATCTGCAGAGCCACCATGGAGGCCACATCTGAACCTTCTGCTGGGATGACTGGTAACTGCTGGCATGGGTGCTGAGAGGGAGAGTGTGTGGGTGGAGGGGGAGAGAAAGAAAAAGAAGGAAAAAGAAGGAAAAAGAAGGAAAAAGAAGGAAAAAGAAGGAAAAAGAAGGAAAAAGAAGGAAAAAGAAGGAAAAAGAAGGAAAAAGAAGGAAAAAAGAAAGAAAAAGAAGAAGGAAAAAAGAAAGAAAAAGAAGAAGGAAAAAAGAAAGAAAAAGAAGGAAAAAAGAAAGAAAAAGAAAGAAAAAAGAAGGAAAAGGAAAAAAATAAAAAAAGAGGGGGAAGATACAAATAAGGAAAGAGGGGAAGAGGACTGGAGGACAAAAGGATAAAGAAGTGGGAATAGAAGACCTCTAGATCTCATTTACTGCACCACCCTGCGAATGTTCATCAGCAAAGCCTAGAAGAGCACAACGCCTCGCATCGCCTGCTGTGTGGCAGCCCTCGCCGTCGGCCCACCTCACCCAGAGAATTCTCTTTCCGCAAACCCACAATCCATCTAGAGAGGCCATAACACGCTGACAGCGGCATAAATAAAACCTCTGCAAAAGGTCAGCAAATAAAATAAGTGACAAATAAATAAAAGGCGAGGCGAAGAGAGTCATTTCATGCAAATTTAATCAGCGCGCTCCTCGCCGCCGGGTGTGGAGAGTTATGGCCTCGCCGTGTGACCGCTTGTACTCGGGGCTCATTTACAGCCCGTCATCCCCACACATACACAGAGAACACAAAGGGTTATTGGAAAGGCGGTGATGGGAGGAGAGCGCAGGAGAAGTTCAATATGCACAGTACCCCGGGGCGGCCTACACACTACAATGTACAAGATCCTAATGAACTCTTTACAATCATCTACTCTGCACCAAACAAACAGCCTGCAGATTAAGGATTAGGCCAGCCTTCCAGGAAGAGCGCTGCGGACAGGACGGATTTCCCTGGAACCTTAAAAACAAAATGATTATTTCATATCAGTATTTATTTACAGTGATTACCGCGGCACAAAGAACATTGTGCCCTTCCCATCACTCATCGTACCGTGCAGGAGAATCCTGGAGGAGGAGGAAGATGCAGAACCACCATTGAACCTGCCTGTTCTCTCTTGAAATCTCACAAACCTGCACATTGGGAAGTCATTGTTTCAGCACCATGGACAGCACAACACCCCCCCAGATATACAGAGGAGCGTGAGAGAGGAAGAGGCCCTGGGGTGGGGGGGCGGACGAGAGAGAGAGAGAGAGAGAGAGAGAGAGAGAGAGAGGAGAGAGAGAGAGAGAGAGATGGGGGGGAGAGAGATGGGGG
>JBBGZY010002752.1:680000-682452 GCA_037952925.1 Lithobates clamitans | reverse complement strand
GATGGGATAGATGGATGGGATAGATGGATGGATAGGATAGATGGATGGGATGGATGGGATGGATGGATGGGATGGATGGATGGGATGGATGGATAGGATGGATGGATGGGATGGATGGATAGGATGGATGGGATGGATGGATGCATGATGGATGGATGGATGCACGATGGATGAATGGATGGATGGATGGGATGGATGGGATGGGATGGATGGATGGGATGGATGGATGGGATGGATGGGATGGATGGGATAGATGCATGGATAGGATGGATGGATGAGATGGATGGGATGGGGTGGATGGGATAGATGGATGTATGGGATAGATGGATGGGATGGATGGATGGATGGGATGGATGGATAGATGGGATGGATGGATAGATGGGATGGATGGATAGATGGGATGGATGGGGGGATGGATGGGTGGGATGGATGGATGGATGGATGAATGGGATGCATGGATGGATGGAATAAATGGGATGGGATGGATGGGATGGATGGAATGGATGGAATGCAAGATTGGGATGGATGGATGGATGGGATGGATGAATGGGATGGATGGATGGGATGGATGATGGATGGAATGGATAGATGGATGTAATGGGATGAATGAATGGATGGATGGGATGGATGGGATGGATGGATGGGGTGGATGGGATGGATGGGATGGATGGATGGATGGATGGATGGGATGGATGGATGGATGGGAGGTGAAGGATGGATGGGATGGATGGATGGAATGGGAAGGATGGATGGATAGGATGGATGGATGGATGTGATGGATGGATGGATGGATGGATGGGATGGATGGGATGGATGGATGGATGAGTGGGTGGATGGATGGGTGGGTGGATGGATGGGATGGATGGGATGGATGGATGGGATGGATGGGATGGATGGATGAATGAATGGGATGAATGGGATGGATGGATGGGATGAATGGGATGGATGGGAGGGATTGGATTTATGGATGGATGGAATGGATGGGATGGATGGATGGATAGGATGGATAGATTGATGGGATGGGGTGGATGGATGGGATGGATAGATGGATGGATGGGGTGGATGGATGATGGATGGGATGGACGGATGTGATGGATGGGATGGATTGATGGATGGGATGGATGGATGGATGGGATTGATGGATGGGTGGATGGATGGGGTGGATGGATTGGATGGGATGGATGGATGGGATGGATGGATGGGATGGATGGAATGGATGGATATATGGGATAGATGGATGGATGGGATGGATGGATGGGATGGATGGATGGATGGATGGATGGGATGGATGAATGGGATGGATGGGATGGATGGGATGGATGGATGGGATAGATGGGATGGATGGATGGGATGGATGGGATGGATGGATGGATGGATGGGTTGGATGGGATAGATGGATAGGATGGATGGATGGGATGGATGGGATGGATGGATGGGATAGATGGATGGGATAAATGGATGGATAGGATAGATGGATGGGATGGATGGATCGATGGATGGGATGGATGGGATGGATGGGATAGATGGATGGGATGGATGGATGGATAGGATGGATGGGATGGATGGATGGATGGGATGGATGGATGGATGGATGGATGGATGGATGGATGGGATTGATGGATGGGATGGATGGATGGGATGGATGGATGGATGGGATGGATGGATGGGATAGATGCATGGATAGGATGGATGGATGGATGGGATGGGATGGATGGGATGGGATGGATGGGATGGATGGGATAGATGGATGGATGGGATGTATGGATGGATAGATGGGATGGATGGGGGGGATGGATGGATGGGATAGATGGGTGGGATGGATGGATGGGATGGATGGATGGATGGATGAATGTGATGCATGGGTGGATGGATGGATGGATAGAATGGATGGGATGGATGGAATACAAGATTGGAATGGATGGATGGATGGATGGATGGATGGATGGGATGGATGAATGGATGGATGGGATGGATGGGATGGATGGATAGATGGGATGGATGGATGGGTGGATGGATGGGTGGATGGATGGGATGGGATAAATGGATGGATGGGATAAATGGATGGATGGATGGGAGGGATGGGATTTATGGATGGATGGGATGGATGAATTGGATGGATGGATGGGATGGGATATATGGATGGCATGAATGGATGGGATGGAGCGATGGATGGGATGGATGGATGGATGGATATGATGGATGGAGGGGATGGATGGATGGGATGGGATAGATGGATACGATGGATGGATGGATGGATGTGATGGATGGGATGGATGGATGGGATGGATGGATGTTATGGGATGGATGGATAGGTGGATGGATGGATGGGATAAATGGATGGGATGGATAGATGGATGGATGGATAGATGGGATGGATGGATAGATGGATGGGACGGATGGATGGATGGGATGGATGGATGGATGAGTGGGTGGATGGATGGATGGATGAGTG